>JANHFX010021122.1:0-18592 GCA_027560015.1 Chloroceryle amazona | reverse complement strand
GCGGCCGGAACCGCGGCCTTCGTGCTGCCGGTGAGGCCGGGGCGGAGGGTGCTGCTCGGATCTGCGGCGGTTGCGGGGAGAACTAGAAGCGGCTGCAGGGGCTGGAAAGAAAGTGAGCGGTGGTGCAGTGCCAGCCTTGGGAAGGGCGCTGAGGCGGCGCAGAGTTGTGCAGAGCACAAGAGGTATTCGGGCCGAGTATCAGCCATTGGTTTCTGCGGTACTCACGGCTTATTTATTTCTCTGCTGTTTTAAGAATACGTAGAAAAGCCACTGAAGCTGGTGCTGAAAGTTGGAGGAAGTGAAGTTGCCGAACTCTCTACTGGAAATGCAGGACTTGATTCCAGCCTATATGAAGACAAATCCGAACATGAGAAACACAAGGACAGAAAAAGGAAAAAGAGAAAGAAAGGAGAAAAACAAGTTCCTGGAGAAGAAAAGGAGAAAAGAAAGAGAAAAGTCAAGGTATGTATTCATGCTAGCACATTTTAGCAAAAAAAACCCCAAACAAAACACAAAAAACAAAGTCCCAAAAAAACCCTTCCACTTTCGTTTCTAGTCTTCACCAAAAGGTGAGCAGATACAACTGTAAACTGTATCCTTAAATTGGAATACTTTCAAACTCAATATATTAGTTCTGTTGATTCCTTTTCTCCAGGTAATTTTATTAGAAAAAGAATAATCTGAAATTTCCCATCTTTCAGGAAATACTGTCAAGCATAAGAGCATGGAAAAAAAACAGGGAAGGGAAATTCCATGTCTAGATAAGTCCATTTATGTAAAAAAGAATTAAGACTTTACAACTTATTTATTAGAATGAAAGAAGACCCTGTATTTCCCTCTTGGATTTCTTAATGTGATGAGTAACTATAACACACTAACTTGAAGCATTATGGGTACCTGTAGTTTAAATTACCTGAGTAGTTCTAACTAGTTTTGCTAAAACCTTCAAAAATCATCTTCAGGGCTTTGCTGAAGACAATTCTCTGTGCAGAGTCGTTCCTGTCATGCTACAAGTGGTCTTCTGTCACAGTTCTTAAAGAAATAGTTCTGTGGTAGTTTGCATTGTACAGCTGAATTACTTTATTCTCCAGCAGATGGAGATAGTACATAAAGAATGCAGGGTTTTTAAAGACAGGGGAAGTTGGGTTTTTTTGAAAGCTATTACTCTGAAAAATCCAGAGAGCGTTACAAACAGTAACAACACTGGCTTTGCAGGCTCTCTGAGTTTCTATAACAGTCTTTCTTTTTCCAGGAGGATAAAAAAAAACGAGATCGAGACCATGCAGACAGTGAGGGAGAACAGGAAATGAAATGCCAGACCCCCATCAGATTGGAATTGCCACCTGAGAAACCACTGACAAGTACTTTATCAAAACAGGAAGGTAGAAAAAAGCAAACCTTTCTTTTGATAATTGCAGTTTTCTTTAATTGATTCACATTTTATGGTTGGGTTTTCCCCTATGGGAAGTCACTTGACATTTTTGCCATGTTGGTGTTTCTTCCCCATCTCATACAAAGATCTGGAATTATGTCACTGCATAACTTCTTTTGCAGCATGGTATCTGGTACCTATATCAGAGTGAGCAGAATGTCAAGGAAGGGAGAAGTAATGACAGAAGTAGATCCCCGATGCATGTTGGGGGTTTTACCAGTTTTACCAGTGTATTCCTTTCATTTATGAATTGTCAAGTTGCATTGGTTTTGTTTAGTTGATTTCTAATATTTTGGAAGTTTAGTACCTCTTGCAGACAGTTCTGTCTCACACCCTTTCTCCCCACATATCGTTTTGGTCTAGAGGTGGAGCAGACGCCACTTCAGGAAGCTCTGAATCAACTCATGAGACAACTGCAGAGGTAAATGTCCGTGCTACAGGCTTTCAGAGCTATGAAATGAAAATAAAATACATGAGGGGAAGAGGCCTATAAAAAGCTGAGTGACAATATTATTGCTATAAAGGACTATTTTAGGAATTTACATACAAGTCTAAGAGTGCATGCTTAGAGCTTCTCCTCAGCTTAAGCTTCTTGTAAACACCTCCAGTTTCAAGTGCTTCTAAGATATTTCAAAATATTTTCCAATTATGCGATACTTTCTTCTTAAGAACTGCTTGAAGAGGCACAAGAGTTTGGAATGTACTTGCCAAAAACTTCCTTTACCTTGAGTTCTCATCTTTTCAGTGAAATTTACTCTATAAAAGGAAGTACACACTTGAAAACTTAGATCCTATTCTCTCTCTTATTAACCAAACATCTTTGGATTAATCAGATTTGCAGAATTTATGGTTCTTTCAAGTAGTCTGTAGTTTAAGATATTCTTTCTTGTCTTTAAGCATATCTCTATGTATGGGAGTGCTTGAACGATCTTTTCTTTTGCCCATGTCACCAGATTAAGCTTAAACCTTTGTTCTGGAGTTTTCTCCTAACCTTAAATTTCAGGGTGTCAGTTTCGAGAAAATAACAGCCACCTCCCCAGAAGCGTGGGTGCTTGTTTTAGCTACCTTCACACAGCCCCCGGGCTTTGAATCCTGCCCCTGGTGGCAGCTGTTGTGCAAGCATTCTGCAGTTGTTGCAGAGTATCTGCACTGTCTGCCTCTGCAGCAGGTATTGCAAAACACTTCCCGCTCTTCTGTAGTGACTTGGCAAATGGCAGGAGAAATCTGTAAGTCATAAGTAAGCCTCGGGAAGAAGGCCTGAAATGCCAAGGGTTTCACCAGTGTGTGTAGTATCGGCACTGATGCAGGAGGCCAGTCTCATGCTAGAATTTAGTGAAAAGCAAAAAACCCAGTGGTTCTGGAGGAGACTCCTGCCAGCTTATCAGCTAAGCCTGATCCTACAGAAAAAATAGCAACTGACTGTATTTGATTTTAACGCTATTAGAAGCGCCCAGGAACATCAGCATATGTCAGAGACCGCTGAAAGTCTTATGAAGTTTTAATGTAACAAAAAATGATCACTTTATGTAACCTTAAAATTAACATAATCATAAATACACACATTTTACTACAATTTTTAGCAACAAGCTTTCCCTTCTGTTAATTTCAGTATAAGCAAATGACAAGTATACATCCTTATGACATTCGTTCCCTTTAATTTTCAGCACTTAGTTATACTATAAAGCCACTTTTCAAAAGCCAAAACCTACAAAATGGGTTTTTCATCTTGGGAACACAGGTTGTTAACAAAAAGTAGAACTAACTTGTGAAATATGTCTGTAGCACTTTTCTTTTGGTATATGGGTTGCTTATGGGATTTTTTTCAACCTTCAAAAGCAGAAGGTTATGTTGACACAAGCCATTTCTAGCTTTCAGGTTTTGATTCCTTTTCACTTTAGTCCTATCCTTTCTATTCCGTTCCAAGCTCAGTATGTTCCTTGTTATAAGTTGAAACATAAAAAATCGTCTTCATTTCTTACCAGAAAGGATCCAAGTTCTTTCTTTTCATTTCCTGTGACTGACTTTATTGCCCCTGGCTATTCCATGATCATTAAAAACCCAATGGATTTTAGTACTATGAAAGAGAAGATCAAGAACAATGGGTACCAGTCCATAGAAGAATTAAAGGTAATGCTGTAAATTTTGCTTTGACTACAGACACTTAGTATAATCAATTCACTTAAGTGTTGTAGGAGAATATGAAGATGCCAAAAGAGCCCGTGCTTCTGCCTGAAGAAATGTTTCTGTTTTGTTTTGGTTTGTTTTTTTGGTTAGCAAGTAAGGTCTGCAAGTAAAAAACACTTCTGGTTTGTAAATACGCATCTCAAAAAATGTGGATGGTTTCAGGTTTTATGCAGGATTCAATAGAACCTGTCAGTTTGTCATTTTAGATCTTAAGCATAAAAATGTTAGCGTTAAATGTCAGACTGCTCTGTTGTTTTGAACGTATTGCCTCTCAAAAAATGAGTCTGGTGAATTTAGGGGCTTTGCCTGTCGCTCCTGCATCATTTGCCTCCTGTCACCTCTGTGCTAGCCAGCCTTACCTAGTCATAAAGAGCCGTAGCAAGTGAAGGCAAGAGGAGGTCAGTCTTGTTGGCAGTAACTGCCTAACCTGGTGCTGTAGTGTGCCTAGTGGATTCGAGGGCCTGTGTTGAAGGCCCCTAAAGGTTTTAAAACATGTGGGGGCCTGTTTTAATTTGTTTTCATCAGTAGAAATAGTCTCTAGCTCTTTACTGGGCTAGATGAAGACCTGAGAATTCTAATTTGTGTGTAATTAACAGTTGAAGTCAGGCAGGTGCCTATTAATAATAATGGTTGTATTCTCTTGCACATTCTTTAGAGCTCCAAAACTCAGGAGGAGTGTTCCCTGGTGTTTTAGCTATTTCTGGTTAGTTTTTAATTGTAACTTTCTGTTTTTGTAAATAGCTGAGAGAGTGATAAAATCAATCTACCTGTAGAGGCTCTGCTGTTAGTGTAGAAGTGAAGTTTCTATCTCAGTCAGTCAAGAAATGAACTTCAGCCCAGCATACATTTCTTGTCTTCATTGTAATCAAAACTTTTGTATATTCCTTATAATGATTTAACTTTGAATTGCAGCTTTGTCTTATGCTGCTCCACTTTGTTTTTCTTTTAATGACTGCTGATTGGTCAGGGAAATAGGTAATTTCAGCTAAGAGACTTCCTTTAAAACTTTTAAAACTACAAATAATACTGAACACTTAATATTTTGAGGGTGTTCATTGGGGTGCTAGTTTTGAGACTTGAATCTAATTCACATGCTTATTTCTCTTCAAATTTTTAATCAAATAGATTTTTTTAGAATTTATTAATTAAAAATGTTCTTTGAAGTTCTTTTTCCCTAAAGCTCAAGACAGTGTATTTGCAACAATGATTTTTATACAGCACACTATAAAATTTTAACTTGAATTCCCAAACTTTTAATATCTCTACAGGACAACTTCAAACTGATGTGTACTAATGCAATGATTTACAACAAACCAGACACCATTTACTACAAAGCTGCAAAAAAACTGCTACACTCGGGGATGAAGATACTTAGCCAGGTAAGAGAAAATACAAACCAAAGTACTAAAAAATAAGTTTCTTCCCTTTTGATCCATCTTTCGTTCCACTCTTCTTACAAGAATCTCATGAAAATTAATGAAATCTTGCTTAATATTTGTCAGGTGCTTACATATTAGAATGTAAATAGTACATTGGTTTAAGGCTCAGGCTTTAGTAGTGCTACCAGATCAGTTATTGAAGAACTATCTGGCTTCAATATTTCATTTTCTAAACTGCCTTTATACTTGCTAGTATAAGAAAGAACAAGCTGAAAAAGAGTCATGCTTCATGGGTAGGTTACAAAAAGATTAATTGAAGCTTGAAATAAAAGGGTTCCTGTGTTTTTTAGGAGAGAATTCAGAGCCTGAAACAAAGTATAGAATTCATGGCTGACCTGCAGAAGACAAGGAAGCAGAAGGACAAGACTGAACTGCAGCAAACTGGGGAAGATGAAAATGGTCCTGGGAGAGACAAAGGAGAACCTGTGGATGGTGACACCAAAGCGTTCAAAACACCTAGCAAAGAACACAAAAAGTGAAGTATTATCTCAGTAACTATTACAGGATGCACCCCTTAATGCTACTGAAACAAGATGACATTTAGGGACCATTGGATTTGGGGTTCTCCCTGGTACACAGTGTACACACTAAGACTTCTTCATCTCAAGGGAGCAACATTTATATAAAGCAACCTTATATACCAAAGATTAATAAGTTTAAAATCTTATGATTTTAAAAAATGATACCTTTATATTTGAATGTGGGTAACCCTGTCCTGGTCATAACTCCCTTCCTTCCATTATTTTCTATTTTATTGTCTATTGCACCTAAGTGGTATTGTTTTGGAGAAGACTTCCAAACATGACCTTAGAATTATTTGTACCGCGATGTTTGAATTGCCAGTTTCAAATACCTTTTCCTTTTGCATAGTAGTTGCATTTGAAACATGTAAATACATAGCTACAGACTGTATACTTCCTGAAATATCTTAGTTATCTAGAAATAACCCTTTCAATGTTTGAAATACTAGTGGCTTTATTTTCACAAATTAAATTTCAGACTATCTAATATTCTATTTTACCAAAAATATCCTTGTTTGTTTTGTGGGAGTGGTGACATAAAGTTTAGCAACTTGCTAAACTAGGACATAAGTGCGGCTGAAGTAAGCTAAATGCAGAGACCTTTACAGTTACTAACATAAAAAAGCACTTGCTGATATAAATCTTTGTCACACATTTTCCCCAGCTATATAAAATACAGTATTTTTTTTATGTTGTTGTTAGCTGTTTTGTCTACAAAATCAGTTTGCATAGTTGGCAAACCAGTCTCTTTGAAGTATCCTTCCATGATATTTAGCCAATTGGTGTCTGTTAAATTTGTTCAAGTAATCAAGTTGTGTCTGTTTTATTCACAGGAAGGACAAAGATCTACTTGAAGACAAATTACGAAACAATAGCTTGGAAAGGGAGCAAGAGCAGATTGATCGTATTGTTAGAGAATCTGGAGGAAAGTTAACAAGACGACTTGCAAACAGCCAGGTAAATCTTTGTATTTGTCAATTCCTTTCACTGTTTCATAAACCAGTCTCAGCATCTTCTGTCAGTCGAAACCCCAGGTAGGCTTTTGCTGCACTTTACCCAGTTGTACACGACTCATTGCCTGTGTAACACTGTAAGGCTAAAAGTAAGGCCTATCAGTTGAATGCATGCTGCATTTCATCAGCAGAGCAAGTTCAGATGAATTTTTCAGAAATGTATTAGAAGAAGATGCATTAGTAGGAGCCTCAAGAAACTACCTCCGATTCAACCTGCGAAACCCCCGTAGTTCTGAAACAGCCACACACGTGATCAAAAGTAATCAATGTTACAGGAGAAGGAACCCAGTTTGCTAATACTGAGACCATTTGATTTTCTACATGAAGTACATCTTTCATCTCTTAGACTCTGCAGAAATGTTAATATTTACTATCATTTCTTCATGCCTTATGCTCAAACCAATAATACAGAAAGTCAAGTTAGAGGAGCACTTGAGTCTCACTGATCTTTCCAAATCCCTTTCCAATTCCTATGGATAGGACAGTTTCATTAGATGTTTTTATTAGTTAAGGACTATGAATTTCAATCAATACATAAATTTAAATAGTCCAATTTTATTTCAGTGTGAATTTGAAAGAAGAAAACCAGATGGTACAACAACTCTGGGTCTTCTCAATCCCGTTGACCTTACTGCAGGAGGTAAGTTGGCACGATTCAGGTAGCAAGCCACTTTCACCTACCTGTCTGCAGGTCAGCAAATGCTGGCCAAGAACCAAATGCTTTTTTACAGTCTGATACAGGTCTGTATTTAAGAAACTGCACATCGATGGGGACCACTTGTGGCCCTTGTTAGGAGCAGCTGGAGGCCTCTTTTTGTGTCGGCTGTTTGTGGGAGCTGCAAGAGAAAGCTTTTGCCATTGGAGAGGAGACTACCTTCAGTATGCCTGGGCACAGTTAATTTCTGGACTGGCCTTAAGTCTGGCCCATGTACAGAGTGCAGTGTCTGCTGACCCAAAAGGTCACAGATGTTCCAGAACTGGCCACCGTGAACTCTGTGTCCCAAATCACTTGGTCATGTCAGTGTAGTACCACTAGCTAGAAGAGTGCAGGTACTTGACTGTTGCTCTGCCAGCTCATTACAGAGCTGAACTGGCTACATCTAGAACAGACAGAAACCAAGATGAAAGCTTGACTGCTCCCTTCCCCCTATTTGTGCAGTAGGAGGTGTCAGCAAAAATGAAGTGTGGCCTTCTGCATTACAAATCGTATCCTATTTCATGCTGCAGCCTCTGTTAGGGGAGGACAGAAAGGAGGAAGGAAGAGTGATAGTGAAAACCTAACATTTAGGTTAAATCTTCTAAATCTACCTGTTATTACCACTTACTTGATGTGAATTCATGTTTAAGGCTACACACAGTCTTTAGTATGATGCATTTGGAGAGGAAAGCACACTTTGAGAGCTGCATCTTGTCGATCCTGAAGTTTCTGGCTACAAGTATTAAACAAGTTTGGACATCGTCCTGTGTCACTGAACTATGTCTTCCTTATTTCTCTATTTTGCTATCTTCTGTTGTAGAACCAGGTTACTGCCCTGTAAAGCTGGGTATGACAGCAGGAAGACTTCAGTCGGGAGTAAATACATTGCAAGGGTTTAAAGAAGATAAAAGAAACAAGGTTACTCCAGGTAAGTGCTGAGGGTTTTTTTACAAAAACATAAATCCTTCTGCTTATATAAACAAAATACGTTGATCTCATTACTAGAACACAAACAGTTTGGAACTAAGGGGTTTTTTTTAAATGTTGAAGCACATTATTGCATGTATCTGTCACACCACTAACTGGCACACAACAAAGGCTGTCTTAATTTACACATATAAAAGGGCAGGTTGTATTTAATAAAGTGTTCCATCTGTATTGAGAAGAGGAACTGTACCAAATAAAGCTTTTTCTGGCTTTGAAAGAGCACAGTAGAAAGCCTGAGAACCTGCTACTGGCACCAGACTAAATTTTCCTGTTGTTTGAAGGCACAGAGTATTGTTAATAAACAGTTGTAAATAAAAATGCATTTGATGTAGATATTACTAAAGATGTTACAGTGTGAACAGATGGTATTCTGGGAAAGTTTGTTTTACTATAAGAAAGATGTTTCTGAAAGTTGGGGGTTTTCTGGGGGGAGAGGGGGGGTGTGTTTTACAGTGCCTTCTCATTTTTATCTGCTGTGTGCATGTCAGAGGTAATCATTGGTGCTGTTGTTATTCACTAGTGACATACTTGAATTATGGACCCTATAGTTCCTATGCTCCAACGTATGATTCCACATTTGCCAACATAAGCAAAGAAGATTCTGACTTAATCTATTCAACATATGGGGAAGACTCTAATCAGGGATCTTTCAGGTAACGAAACAACAAGGATGCATGTGACAGTTTTCATGTACAGAAGCAGTTATGTGCAACTTGGGAGTGTGGGCTTTGTCTTTGCTGTTGCATGATGTCACTACTGCCTTTATCGCCTTCTGGGATTTGTTTGTTTATAAGAAACAAATACTGTAATAAGAGCAGGTGCCTGCAAAGTGAAGGCAGCCAAGACTGAAGGATCTTGGTACCACTGATCTAGACAAACACCCAGCCCAAAATGCACTTCTCTATATGACTAGCTCATTGAAGTCCTTTTGTTTTATGAGAATCTCAAAACCAGAATGTATATTGGTATAAATTCAGGTGAAATGTGGGAATACTTAAGCGCCTGTGCAAGTTTGCTTCCAATTTGATGCAGCTGCCTGAGGCACTGTATTTTTCCTAGCTTTTTAGTTTTTGTTGGGAATCTGAATGAATCTCAGCTACAAAAGGCATGGATAATTTAACTAAAGCAGACCATTTAGATCTGGGCTACTTTTTGTATTTCATACACACTGGTTTGTTGTCACGTAACTTTTCTCCATTGAGTGTTTGGGATGAAAGCAGTTACCTTAACTATCTTTTGATCTTTCAGTATTCATGATTTTTTGATGAAGTCACAAGATTATCCTTTCTTAATGGCTGATAGTTTGCTTGATGTTCTAACTAAAGGAGGACATTCTAGAGCTCTCAGAGAACTAGAAACGGTAAGAGTGGATTTGTGTGCTGTCTGGTCTTTGGTTTTAGTACACAAGCTGTAACACTAGAGTAAGATGGTGCTGCTCCTATTAATGGGCTCCCCTCTAATTAGAGACCTCTGAAAGTGAAGACTGATCTTTGTTTCCAGTAGACTGATTTTCTGAAAAGCGATTATTCTGCCTTATTAATTAGTGAAAGGGGAAAATTAACAAAATACTGTAGATAGTCTCGCATTGTTTCTCTGTGTACTCTTCCACTCCTGTGAGCACCAGCTTCTGTGCCATTTACTAAGAAAATACTAATAAGCAGTAGTTTAGAAATGAGGTGATCATGGGTGGGCTTTCTTGTTGCCGTGAAAAGTTCATCATGTTCCTGGCAGCCACTCCTTAATTCAGGAGAGCTAGTAAGTACTTGTTCCTTTTACTTGGTGCAGTGCTTTTAAACTTAAATATCTGCTACATAGAAATACTAAACAGCCACTCTTCCAATTCTTAGATTTCAGTGCCTGCATATGCCAAACATGCCTGGGATTAAAGGGGTTGATTTAACCATTTTACCTGAATTGAAAATCCAAGAACTAGCTGAAAATCTCACCAAGAGTTCCTGTTAACCAGAAGTCTGTCTCAATTTGAGTTCCACATCAGTGTAAACTATTGAAGTAAACAGATCGCAGCCTTTTACTAATGGGTCAAATATTAGTTACATTAATCCTAGAAATACAGCCTTACTAATTTTATCTCTTTTCTGGTAGTGACACACAGAGAGCTCAGCTGCTCCTGTTGCAAGTATTAAGGGAGATACACTTATGTGTAGAAACAGAAGACATTTCAGCATTTAAAAAACATCCTTCCTTTTCTTCCTGCACCCCCCCAGTAAATAATCTTTGCTATGGACTTTGCAAAGAGAAAGAAATGTGTGCTGTAACAATGTATTTTAGTAAACAGTATCTGAAGAAAGCCCTAAAAATAGCCACTTTGTAACTTGGTTTAAGGGGAAAGCTCCTAACATTTTAATACTGCATTTGTACGGTTTTAACTTGAAACAGAAACAAACAAAAAAAAAATCTTATGTCTTCTTTAAAAATCCTCTATCTATTCAGCCATTGGAGGAAGCTGAAGGCCCACGTGAAAGAAGCGATGCAATAAAAGATGTAAAGGTACAATTTTTCTGTATCAATGAACCACTCTAACCACCCTCTCTAACCCCAGCTGTAAAACCACCTACAACTGTAAGGCCTGTGTAGCTACTCTGAGACTCTGACAAGCTGTAAATACACGCTAGGTGACTCATGATAACAACATGCTGTTTTGTAGGCATTTGGAGAGTATGAATCTCCAGATCTTAAATTAAACTAGATGTCAAGAGAACTGGAAGAAAATTGTTACCTGGTTTTGTTTGTGATTCTCTAACTGTGTGTTGGTTGGCAGCTATAGCTGATTTATTCCCGTCTTAATCTGATATGGTTTAATGTGAACTTGTAAGTCTAAAGTACCACACAATACACAGCTACCTTTGAGAAGTTCTCTCAAGCACCTTGTGCCCCTGTAGGCACACAACGTATCTCTCACATCATTCCAGCCAAGCTTTGTTTAGTTAGAAGCAGCATAGCAGCAGCTCTAGGAAAAGGGCTGCTCTCCTGAAGCCTTCAGCTGCAGCTGGATTTGAATTTTGGCCTCAGATTTTATCTTCAGCTGGGGCAGGACTACCTAGGACCATTCAGAAGGACTAAATCAGTTTAGATAAACTTCGCTTTAGGTGAGGTCAAGGAATTTTTAATTTTTTTTTTTTAATTGGGTTGCTGGTCTTAAGTTAGTGCATGATTTGCACTTGCCCCCGCTGTTTTGGGCGGGTGCCATCCTCTATTTGAGTATGAAATACAATAGTAAACTGAGGAGCTGTAGAACAGTAAAAGTTTCACAGGGCACCTCTTTCAGCTTTCCCTCTTTGTATTCACCTTTTTGTGGAGCAGACTAATTTTAACTAATGCTGTGTTCTGATTTTCTCCAAAGTTTTGATGTTTCAAGTCTGACCTGAGTATTAGATTCTATTATTATCTCAATTATTACTTGCTGCCTTTTTTTTTAGCTGATGGAAATTGATATTGCTGCCAGGTTGGACTCTGCCAATAATGACAGACTTACAGCACTAAAAGCAGTTACAAACTTTGGCATGCCCGTAGAGGAGTTTGATTCTGAGGGTGAGTTCTCTTGGTACTTCCACATGTTTCTGCCTTGTCTGTAACTGTTTCAATTACTCAGTCCCTTTGCACAGTCAGCGTAACCCTATTTTATATCATCACGTAAGGAAATACACTCTCTGACTAGTTAGGGCTTTCTTTCCTTCTTTAAACAGAGGCTGAAATCTTCCAGAGGAAACTTGATGAAACAACAAAGCTTCTGAGAGAACTCCAGGATGCTCAAAATGAACGGCTAAGCACAAAGCCACCCCCTAATATGGTCTGTCTTTTGAGTCCATCTTACAGAGAGATGCACTTGGGTAAGTGCCCCTTTTCTGATCATTTGTGCAGGAACTTCTGACAGCTCCATGAAAGACAAATGTTTAACAGTGCAGAATATCTGCCCTGATAGGCCTAGAGGATTAATTTCTCTGTATGTAAAGACAGATTAAATTTTTGAACAGTAATTACAAGTATTTACCTAGAACTGACTGGGAGCTGCCACTATGCTGGGGGGAAGACAAAAGCCAACCACCTCTAACCCCATGATCTGATCAGGGGCTGCTGAGCTATTGCCAAGTTGTTAGTGTGAGGCTAGCTCTATTCCACCTGTCATACCCCTTAGTACCAGACAGACACTGAGCAAAGCTTTCTGTCTCACAGGTCAGTTAAAAACCTGAGTTAGCGGCAACCTTCTAAGACGGGACTGTGTGCAGAGGGTGTCCCTTTTGCAAGTAAAACCACCTTGTGCAGTATCGCCCGCAGCGTACGTGGTCTGAAACAACCACCTCCACACGATACATCACCCATTATTGGAGAAGTATTATCAAGTCCAGACCAGATCAAACATTCCCTTTCTTAACAAGTATAAGTACCTAACAGTTTCCTCCTCGAAGGAAAACCGCATCTGTAGCAACCGGAAGAGTTTCTCTAGTTTATACACCAAACAAAACGATGAATCTTGCAAGCCAGCTATTAGTAAACACAACTGCTCTCCCAGCTGCTGCATTAGGGTGACCCCGGTGGCAGTAGCTTACTCTTTACCTTTTGGTGTTTCTCAAGGGCAGCAAGCCCTGGTCAGCAGCTACTTCATCCCTCCTCCTCTTCTTAACCATCTCTTCTGTAGTTCCCAGTAGGTCTTGTGTGATTGCACACAGTACAGCAGGACTTGCAGAAACATTATTTAACATAGTTCCATTTGTATTTAAATGGTGAAACTGTTCACAGGGTGAAGGCCTTGTTTCAACAATTCTGTGTGTATATGTAGCACATAAATAAATCCACTTATCTTTTCTAGCGGAGAGAGTAACCAATAACCTGAAAGAACTTGCACAACAAGTAACTCCAGGCGATATTGTTAGTACATATGGAATCCGGAAAGCAATGGGGATTTCAGTTCCTTTACCTGACACAGAAGACAGCTGGGTGGATTTGACAGAGGGTGAGTGCACAACAATGTACGGTAGCATCTGTTCAACTAAAACAAAACCACAACTGCAAATCATTAGACTGGCTTGTTGTAGAACTTGAAGAAACTTAGTTCCAGCTTTCAGTTCTTCTCTTTTTAAACCTCCATTTCTAATGGAAAGTTGCTGTGCTTGGTCTCACTCCAAAAGTAATCTTTTGGCTGTATGGAACTTTGGTTCAACTACCTCGAAGTAGTTATTTTACTATTCATTTTACAGCACTGCCAAATCTTAAAGCTTGGCAATCCACTCAATTTTAGTTTCTCCATTTAGCGTGAAGTTACGAGAGAAGAGCTAAAGTTCCTCACATGCTAAAATGAGGACATCCAAGCTTGGGGCCGTGCGTGCCTTTTGCTTCACTTGGGCAGCGGTTGTGCTTTGTAAATTGACTCAACTACTCCAGCCAAAAGTAACTACTACTGGTCTTGCTGGATTAAGGAGTCAGGTCAGTGGAAAAATCTTAAGTGCCACAAACCAGCTCTCCCTCTCGTGGCACATGAAGGGTAAAAGCATACCCAGAGTGTGTGTTGGTCCCTAATCTTTCAGGCAGGTAAGAATTTCCTTTCAAGAAATGTAATTGACAGAACAAATTTACTCAATCTGTGGTTTATAGCAAGTTTCAGTTAAGATGCTATTTAATGAAAGGAGCAGGATTACTTCAGGAACTGACCTCTTCAGGGAAACTGCTCAAGAAATTCCAACTTCAAAATTACCGAGCATTTATATTTTATGGCACTGTACAAGAAAGGCTGTATAACGAAACCAACTGAAACAATCTGTTCTTGGACTGTTAGAGAACATACAGCTAACTCAGGGGTGTCTGCTCAAATAGCAAGTGGCTTTAGGAGTACTTTGTTGTATATGCATTTCTCACATTTCAACGCTATATATGCTGATTGACCTGGTATCTGTTGTAAACTTTCAGACTTCCAAGAACCTAAAAAGACTGTCACCATCCCTGACAATAAGTGTGGTCCAGTTACAGTCTGAAGCTTGGGTTAAGTTTACGGCCGTTTGTTTGATTCTGTTTAAGAACCAGATAAACTTCCTTCAGGTGCACTCTCCAAGCAGGTATATATTGTGTGTTAAACTGCTTTTTGTGTATCAACTTTTGCAGCTGATGGCATTTGAAATTGAATGGTTTGTATGATAGTTACTTCTGCTACATAAAGGCACTAAATTATTCTTTTTGCATTCCTTATTATTTTGAAGTATCTCTGCCTCTGTTTTCCTAGGTTGTTAAGTGTCTGGAAAAGTCAAAGCGCAGGTGGAAACGTGCCTGTATGTGGTGTAGGTACTCAACCAGAAGTGTCTAAAAGCAGTGTATAGAGTCTGAATCTGGTTGGGACAACAATCATTAGTCTCTGAACATGCAAGTTTCCTTTTTTACAATTACTGTGCAACTCCTGTGATCATGAGGAAGTGTAATAAACTTTTTAAATAAAACTGATGTAGCCTGATAAATCAACAAGAGATCAGCTTTGAGACGTTGAACGTGGCCAAATCTCCTGTTAGAGAAACTCAAGGCCGTTTGCTCCTAGGATTCTAAAACTCGGGGGCAAGCTCAGAAACATATCACGTCAATAAGGTGAGACTGAGAAACCCCCGTGCTGCCCGCGAGTAGAAACTCCACGTTAATATAGCGCAGTCACCTCTGGGAACACAGACACAGGCAGTTCTTGGAAGTATTTCTAATCACTATCTGGAAAATGATTTTAGGCTTGCTTATCAGACAAGAGAGCGTATTTGGAAACCACTGAGCATTAAAAGTCTATTCCCTAGTCACCAAAGCTCCAGCCAAAGCAGACTGAGAGCACAGCTTCCAGACAGGTGCAGCCCCACTGCAGCGTTACACACTGAGCCAGGGACGTGCACTTGCCAGTTACTGTCACGCAGCCGCACACAGACATCCTACCCCAGGCAGCCTGCAGTGTCTTTATCTTACTACTTTTTATGCTGTGGTTCCAGCACAGCCTTGGACTCAGAACAGGAGTGGGGTTGTGGCTCCAGCTGAGTAGCAGTGGCTCCTGGGCACAGCGGCATGTGGTTGAACTCAGAGGAGAGTTGAAGGCAATGCATCATGGTGAATTCCACCCTCTACCCCTGTCTTAGGGCCACGCTCCCTCCCTTCAGCTAGGGCTGCAGAGCTGTTGACTTAATGGTTTTTAAACTTTCACAAGTCTTAAAATTCATTCCAACAACGCAGAAGTCAACCTGGATTTTTCTGCAGTAGTTTTTTTCTCCAGCTAGCTCAGAATAGTTCCTAATAAAGTTACCACTAATTTTTTTCTCTGTTTCCAGCTGGAAACACTCCTCCAGGGAATTAATTTTTCCAGTAATATTTAAGTTATTTTCAAGCTACAACGAAAGACAAGATGCCCAACAACTGTTTCAGCCAAAGCACTATTGGCTCATTCTTGCAGTGTCTTATTGTCCATCACTTACCTTCCATACCCTCCAGCAGAAGGCCACAGATGACAGAAAACTGAGTACTGAAATTACTCTTTAGCTGTTGAATGAAGTATGTCATTCCATGTATTTTCCACTTAGATTAAAAATAAAATTGAGTTGAGGAGTAAAGCCAATCTCATTAACTTTATAGGCGTCTAAGAAATACTCATTTTCATGGGGTTTTTCATTAAAATAAGCGCAAAAACAAAGAAGATTTAGGAAGGTTTTTATTTAATGGTAAAAACAGAAGTTTGTTCTAAAGGAGATTGCTAATTCAAGATGTTATTACCTCTTCGAATGAGATACAGTGCCATTTTTCAGTTTAACAATAATGCTGTAAGGAAGATTTTTCTAATAAGGTTGTTTCCTCAGTCTTAAGTTTCACAGTTCACTCTCAAAAGGGCTGCTGAAAACAGTTCTTTAAACATAGGTGCTTCTCCAATTGAACTCTGTGGTTGAATACAGCTCTCCTACAGCTCTGGGGAGAGATGAGAGTCACCCTCGGCTACAACCTCCATTTTATTCCATCAGTTTCTCACCTCTCGGGGATGCCTTGCACAGTACACCAAGACTGAACAAGTGCTGCAGGTGCACAGTGTCCTTCTAAAACTGCAACAGACCCCAACTTCTTCCGCTGGGAAAGCTGCAGCTCTTCATACCACTTCTGTGAGTGAGGTTAAGCTGAAGTTACACCCAAGCAAGTTACTAGCCTGACAGGCAAGACAATGTAAACAGAAGCATTTCAAAATGCTGCTCGAGACAGTTAATTTCTTTCATAGCTAGCTTACACCTACCTACATTCTACCAGGTCTGCCACCAGAAGCACTCCAAAGGCAGCTCTGTCCAGAGCCATAATACACTTCTCAAAAGGTAGTCATGAGGCAAATGGTCCCTAACATGACATCAATGACTGCTGAAAAGAGCCTTTGACCCGTGTATGGTCCTTATAAAACAATAAATATCTCAAAACAAATGCTTGCTGAGCATCTGTTACTACACACACACAACATAGAAGAGTAGCAGAAGCTGTTTGTTAGTTTACTCAGGTACAACACTGGCCTTATACTGACAAGACACCAAGTAAGAAACCTCCTTTTTCAGCAGAGTCCACACATGAACCAGATGACCTCAAACTGAGGTTTGTTGAGGTGGTATTTTCTGTTGGAGACTTACTACACCTACCCGATTGGCAGAGGCTATAAGCACAATTTTTAATCCACTGTTGGACAATATTAAATTTGTTCCTGTCTTGAAACATAGTCACTTCATCTTCTACAGAAATTACACAGTAATTAGAAAGCGGCAGTGATGCGTAGGACTGCTTGTTAAACACTTTTCCAGTGGGGTTTAGTACTAAACCCAGAAGTATTGGTAGATGCTTTGTTTTACATGAGTAAGGCAGATGTTGAACTTGTTGATCACTGTGCTGGTTAATTGTATTACACGTGCTGGGTACGGGCAGGGGGGTGGATTCATCCTTAAGTTAATACACTGAATTAGGCACAGGATGTTAGCCTTACAAAATACTATCATCTCCACCAACAGAAAACTGATTAAGTGATTGCAGTTAGTAGAAAAAGGCTAATTTAGAAATTAGCAAAAACCTTTAACAGCTTAAAAACTAACTCAGAGCAAGTCCATTTCTGTGGCCTTGTCACTAGTGCTCTACACATACCTTCAGTATTGGGGTTCTGCTGTAACATTTCCATTATGAACATGCTTTTTCCATACATCCTTTCGTAACCTTCAAACCCGATCTGTTTCGTAAGCTCCATTGCCTTAAAGAGGTACATACACCAGCCAGTGGCCAGGCAAATGAAGAAACAACAGGAAAGAAAACCCAACCCAACCCCGCCTTAGATGCAGTTCCACTCATACAGCAGCCGGTACTGTCTCTAATAGTATCTTATTAGTCCTGTTCTTCAGTTTCTAAAAATTTCAAACCATTATTTTTTAAAAGACTATTTTTTCTTCCGTCAGTGCCCTCAAGAATGCAGTCGACATGCAGAATTCCAGCCGAGTGTCGGCGACACAGGCTCTTGGCAGAGCCTGCCCAGCCAAACGTGCCAGACAAGCTGCATGTGCTCAGTGCTCCTCAACATCAGCTCTGTTTTTTGACATTTAAAGCCAGAATTATAAAGACCTTCTCTTCTGTGACTGTATCAAATGTTCATGCAGATACTAAATACAGAAGCACAGAAATGCAAGGGAGAACATGTAATACAATGTAAACTCAACTAGAGGAAGGTTCTTTCTGAGCAGTTGTTGGTCATGAAAACATTTGCTTAATACAAGGCACTAACTGTGGAGGAGGCAGAGACAAGGAAAAGTGATCTGATGCTGCGTGACTAAGTCTTGTTTTCCAAAGGAGCTCAGCATGCTCGTCAAGATATATTTGAGTTTACTCCCCTTCCTCTTTCTATCACTCAGCCATCTTCTGCAGTGAAGTCTGTCCAGCATTAAAAGCAGGAGATGCAGTGCCCAGAGCATCATCTCCCATGTCTGTGACAAACGCAATACTTCAAGTAGGCACGTGACAAAGAATGATGCAGTGGAATGTAACGTGGCAATGGGTTCTACAGTGCATCCACCTACGTTGTTACTGAAGCTGTTAAGACTCCCCCAGTGCAGGCAGGGAAAGGAACTAGCCTGGCTCAATCCTCGGGTTGTTCCAGGAAAAGGTAGGCTTTTTTCAGACAGGTGGCTGTGTCTCCTAGCAACTTTGCACAACTTCTCTTTCAAAAAAGAATAACAATCACCAAAAAAAAAAAAAAAAAAAAAATAAAATAAAAAAAAAAAAAAAAAAAATAATTCCTTTAACAAGACCCGAAAAACCCTAGACCTATTACCAGTCTGTAATGCGCCACTCGGTTA
>JANHFX010021121.1:6330-19392 GCA_027560015.1 Chloroceryle amazona | reverse complement strand
AGGACCCTCAGCCCAGCTGAAGTGCATCTACAGCAGTGCACGCAGCATGGGCAATGAAGAAGAGAAGCTGGAGGCCATCGTGCAGCAAGAAAATATGACATAGCTGCCATCAAAGAAACATGGTGGGATGACTCGCACAACTGGTGTGCTGTAATCAACAGATACCAACTTTTCAGAAGGGATAGATGAGGAAGAAGAGGAAGTGCAATGACCCTCTATGTTAGGGAGATGTATGAATGCCTACAAATTAGTGAAATTGATGATAGGATTGAGTTCCTATGTGTAAGAATTAAGGGGAAGGCAAACAAGGCTATCATGGTGGGAGTTTGTTATAGACTGCCCAACCAGACTGAAGAGGTGGATGAAATATTCTGTAAGCAGCTGGGAGAGGTTTTGTGGTCACTACCCCTTGTTCTTATGGGGCACTTCAACTTCTCAGGTGCCTGTTGGAAATACAATACAGCAGAGAGAGAACAGTGCTGGAGGTTCCTGGAGTGTGTTGAAGATAACTTCCTGACACAGCTGGTGAGGGAAGGTGCCCTCCTAGACCTGCTGCCTGTGAACAGAGCAGGACTTGTGGAAGAAGTAATGGCTGGAGGCTGCGTTGGGCATAGCAGTTGTGAAATGATGGAGTCTTGAATTCTTGGGGAAGTAAAGAGAGGGGTCAGTAAAAATGCCACCTTGGACTTATAGAGGGCAGACTTTGACCTGTTAAGGAGACTGATTAACAAAGTCCCTTGGGAGGCTGTCCTGAAGGGTAAAGGAGTCCAGGAAGGCTGGACATACTTCAAGAAGGAAGTTAGAAGTCTGAAAGTGCAGGAGCAGCTGTCCTAGTGTGCTGAAAGACGAGCCATCAGGGAAGGGACTGGCCTGGCTGAACAGAGAGCTTGGGCTGGAACTCAGGGACAAAACAAGGGTTTATAGCCTTTGGAAGAGGGGGGGTGGCCTCAGGAAGACTACAAAGATGTAGTGAGGCTATGCAGGGAGAAAATTAGGAAAGCCAAAGCCTAGCTAGGACTCAATGTGGCTACTGCTGTTAAAGACAATAAAAAATGTTTTTGTAAATACATTAACAGCAAAAGGAGGACTAGGGAGAATTTCCAGCCTTTACGGGATGCAGGGGGAAACATAGTGACAAGGGATGAGGAAAAGGCTGAAGGTGCTTAATGCCTTCTTTGCTTCTTCTATTGCCTTCTCTGATTCCAGCAGCTCCCCAGAGTGCAGAAGCAGGGGCAAGGGCACCTTTCCAAAAACCTCTGTGCTAGAGGTGGGGGGCAAGCAGCCAGCTAGGCATGAGGCAAGCTGCACAATGTGGCATACCTATGGCTCAAGCAAACCACCTGGTCTTGCTGATCTGGTGGTGGCCGGAAACTGTTTCCCAGGAGCTTTGCTGAGGATATGTGATGCTTTTATCAGCTGACTTCTAAGCGCTGAGGTAAGTCATGTTATTATACCTGTAAAATTTACCTTGTGTCTACTAGAAACTACAAATAGTGGGTCATATGAGCTAAGTGTGATGGGTGCTTAAATTATAGAATAAAAGAACTGTTCTTGGAGCTACTCTTTTGCTCCGAGGCAGCTCGAATCCCAGCTTTTCTTTCTTGAGGAATTCGTTCCGAGCACTGACATTACTGGAAAAAAATCCTCTGCCCCCAGAATATACATTCTGTGTTGCTGCTGAGTCAAAAGCCAGTGGCAGCAACATCAGCAGTTTGGGGGGAAAAGGGATAATTTTGTAAGTGTAGCATTTTTGTGAGCTTGTAAGAAGCTGCCACTAAGCCTTGATTTCTATTTTTCAAATGGTGACCACTTTGTTGCTAGGATTCCTTGGCACTGAAAATGTATCTGCCTGGCTTTCCTTGGAGCAGTGTGCTGGAGCATCACCTCTGGGTGTGTCTAGGGCCAAATTCTTCATGCCATTTGCAAAAATACCCTTGTATTTTAGCGAGTGGCTTTCCCATCCTGCTGCAATGTGAAGTGTATATATTGTCTGGGATCCAAATGCCTTTCTTTTCTGGGATTTCCTTTATTTCTATTTGAAGAACTCAAAAGCATCCTGCAAAAGCTACTGCTGAATCTGACATTTTAGAGGACTGGAGGCTCCTTCTATCCTGACCTCTGCTTTCCTCATGATGGTGGCTTGAATTCATGAGGGTGAATGGTGTGAAATCACAGGCTGTCTTTGTACCTGGCATCTGAAATTAAGGTGAATCAGCAAGATTTGTGCCTTTTCACAGTCTGTCTTAGCCTGCAATAGGTTCTGCCAGGGAGAGGATTTAATGCTACCATTTTGTGCACCTTCCCACACTGAGACACCGTTACAGCTCTGTTGATGGAAGGAGTAGATTAAATCTCTGCAGGGATTTAAACAATGAGAAACGAAGAGATCCCAGCTCACCACAGGAGAGGAACTGCTGAAGCAAATGCCTGAGTCAGTGACGCTACAAACACGTGGAGTGCATGCAGGTTATTTTTTTTTAAACCAAGTAAGAGTATTTCTGCTGGTCATTGACGTCATGGCCCCCACCTGCAAGACATTTTCATTCTCACAGGAGTTCCATGGCAGAAGAGTGAGTGGTGCATCCAAAACACATGCAGCAATCAATGTGCTTTGTGTTCAAGGACTTGAGGGACATTCTCTTTGATGCAAAATGAATTTTTCTGTTGCCTTCTGTCCTTAATATTTCCCTTCCCCTCTGTGCTGGCAGCCATGATGAGAGCACTTGCTACTGGCTCAACATGAGCTAGGGGTAATGGGCTTCTTGCCGTTTGAGATGGATGGCAGGAGGGATTTTGTTTCAGTCTCTCCAGGAGTGGATTTATGAGATGACTGTTGTAACATCTCCCTTTTTCATCACCAGGCCTTATTACTGATGCCTCATATGATGGCCAGATTGGGTCATGCACCGAAGGAGTACTTCTACCCAGTGTCTGATTTAGCACAGCCTTGCAGGCTCCTTTATTACTGTACTAATGCGTATCTGACCTAGGAGTTAATTTGGCTGTGGAAAGCAATAAGCGGTTGTACTCGGACTCTTCTGCAGTTGTCTTCTCCCTGGTCACCGCAGAGCTCTTGGGCCAGTCTTTCACCAGGATCACCTCAGGTACTGCAAGGTGATATCTGCACCCATATCTGTTATGGCAGCTTGAGGACAGGGTGTAGAGATCTCCTTGCTCTTCTTGCATTGTCCCTGTCCATTACACAAGTGTTGAACCCTTTCTCAGCACAAGAGGTTGGTCCTGGTGTTAGAATTTACCTCAGTTATGGTTAACAGCACAGCCTAGGGCTTGCCTAGCAAGGACTCAGTGGTCCCGTCTGTATTATGTCCTGCCATATCCATCAGGAGGTGGAGCATTTTCCACTGCCCTGCCTTGACCAGCATGGAAGAGTGTCTCATACTTAGTGACAAAAATCTGCTTTTATCAAGTGGGTCACAACCTGCCAAAGCGTGTGACCTGTGGTTATTGATTATTCTTTCCCTTTCATATATCTCATTGAGATATATTCATTGCAAGCAAAAATCTGCAGATGCAAATGCAGTTATGACTGGCATTTAATTTATCTACCAATTTTTCTTCTTTATTCTGTACTTTTATTTCATTTCTTCTGGTCCTCTATCAGTGTTTCCCCCACTCTTTTTCCCCCATGGACAGGAAGATTATTCTTGCTAAATAAAAGAGAAAAAAAAAGAAATAGATAAGATTGACTCTTTGCCCACAGAAGTGATCCCAAGCTCTGGGGTCATTTTGTTCTTGAAGAGAGTGATAAAGTCACCCTGTAGCTCCTAAGCCGGGTCTTGGTGTAGAGCAGGAGTGTGCTGTGATGCTGAGACATAGCTACAGTGAAGGACCTGCAGCACAGTCACCTCTGTGGGAGTCTCTGCCCTGATTTTGCACAACCTTATCCCACCCCACAGGCAAGGAGGGGAGATAGTGGGATAGATCCAGTTTTTGGAGAAGTTCCCAGTGGCAAGAAAACAACCATTCATGAGTAGCTGCTTTCCAGGTCATAGACAGGCCAGCAGGACTTCTGGCTCATATGATGCTTTGGTGCTCTCAGGCTCAGTGTTTCCCCCTTTGATCCTTGCCCAGGTCCTTTCTCTGGGCCTGGTTCTCTCCTGCCCCTGCCCAGGCTGGCTGGTCTCGGTCCTCGCCTGTTGGCACCTTCCCCTGCCTCTTTTTCTCTCCTCCACCTCTTCCCACCACACTGTGTTTCCCATTTCTCTATTTCTATCCGGGCAACATCTTCAGTATCTTCTGTTTTCTCTCCTTTTTACTGAAGTTGTACAATAGCATTTGGCTTCAGCAAAATTTCATCTCCTGAGGTCAGTCACCATGGGCAGATGCATTTGCACATGGGGTTTAAAAGGACAGGAAATGCTTTTGGCATGATTTTCCCAAAGGAGAATTTTAATGCTTTTGAAATCAGGGAACCCAAATATCTGCCTGTGAACCAGACATAAACTGTCAAACTTGGGTCCCAAACTGTCCACAAAACAAATATTAGAATAAATTCATGCTGTGGTAGCATATTTTCTGCCTAAACAGCTCATGTTGGAGTTTTCAAGGAGACTGAAGCATGAAGTCTGGCAGAAGAGGAAAAATCCATGCTATGGAGAAATAGTAAGCATAAGGCAAAATTATATATGCAGTTTTTAAAGACTGTGGCTTCAAAATGGTTAGCTACTTTTGAAGTAAAATACACATACTGATGAAGAGTGTACAGCAACAGCAAGTTAGGTGATAATGTGCTCCACTGCAGCTTTGGGAGGGTTTCTTCTAGAGTTGTATTTAGGGCTGTATGTGGGATTACTCCTGGTAGTGAGCACTGGAAGTGTGAGGAGCACCTCAGTGTCCACATAATGCCTACAGCCTTTGTTTTCATGATTGACACTTAGCTTTGTGAAAACAGTTGTCTTGTATAAGTTAATGGAATATTTAGCCATTAGACTGGCAGAGTTCTGCTGGAATAATTACCAGATTTGACACTATCCACTGGAATTAAGCATAAAATCACTGCTGGTAGCATTTACAGTTGGCACAAATATTAGCAGGCTGGTCTGCAGTGATGACATGAGCACAGTCCTACAGAGCGATCTGCTTCATTTGGTAATTTCATTATTCAGTCCAAAGCCAAATCTGAAGTTGCACATTTCAGGGTGGAGAGTGCAGCCAACCCTTCATTTCTCCTCAGAAGCAGTGACTCAAAAAATACCTGTGAGTAGAGTGTGTGAGTTGTTGTACATGAACTCCCAGGATGGTGCTGAGCAAAAATCTACTAATGCAGCTTTTGGGGACAATAAAAAAAGGGAATGAGAAGTGATTTTATGTTTTGATGTGATGCCAGTGAAATATCTGCTGAAGTCCTTTATCCACTTGCAGGGTAGACATTTAAGAAGAATGTCAAGATGCTGGAGAGAGAGCAGAGCACCAAAGAGAGCTAGAACAGTGTAGTGAAGGACATCAAGACCTTGAACCATTTAAATTGTCAAAAAGAAGTCTGAGAGGTGTCATAGCTACAAGGAAAAGGCATAGTGCCTCTGAGGATTAAGGTGTAGATGTAGATTGGGTTGTAATAGAAACTGTACCTTCCTGACCCAGAATAGCCTTGTGAAGTTGATATATTTCTAACTACCTGTAAGTGCTAAAGAACCATCTGACACACACGCGTAGTTTGCTCACCCAGAAGTACATTGTTCTGGTTCTCTAGCATTAGTCTTACAATTCAAATATGCCTTTTAAGTATAAATCAGGGGAGGTAATTTTTTTTGCGTTCTTAGCCATCCCCAATGCATTTGACTGCAGGCTGCTTTTGGATGGTTACCAGCTACAACTTACTTGCCTGTGTCTTACTGCTGGTTGTTTTCAAGGAGTTAAGGGATGGGTCAGAACAGACAAAACCCTGGCCACCAGCCCCTTGCTCTTGCCACCAGAGCATGTTCAGCTCCAGCTGCTAAACAGAGATGTGCCAGGCTATGCACTCCTCTCCACTACTTTACACTAGGCAAGATTAACAGCTCAAATCTGCACCCTGCCACAACACAAAGCACATTTTTAATGACTTTAATTATGGTTGCTGCAGCCAGAACCCGACCTGGCTGCTGTTGAGCCAGGACGAGCACTGGGTGGGTGTGCCTGTGAGGGGGAGGCTCCACACCAGGCCTTGCATACATCCTTTTGATCTTGGGCATCTGCCATTGGAGGGTGTCTTTGAAGGCCTTTTCAGCCACTGCCTGGATGTTTTATCATGTTTTATCACCAAGTTTTACACAGAACTTTCTTGAAGGAGAAATAATCGAAATGTTGCCAGCCTGGAAACTCCCGTCTGTTACAGGTGTCGGTTGAAATTCCAGTTCTGTCGGCAGTTAGGGCTTTCCAGACTATTTTCCAGCAACTGCAGCAACAAATTAAATAGCATCTATCAGTTAATGTCTTGGAAGGCTCCACGCCACCAGACAGAAAACAGACCACAGGAGGATATGGAGCTGACTCTTTGTTTTGCATGAACACAGATCTTTCATTCCCTGACTGAGCTTTTTGGAAATGCTGGGCCAAAAAAACCCGATGCAAACATGGAGAAGCACTCTGGGGCTGACTGCCTGAGGCTAGGAATGGCTCAGGACAGGGCCATCCCCAAACCTTGTCCATCTCTGCAAGGCTTCCATCATGAGCACCCACCACACTACTCACATATACCACCTCTCACCTGTAGCATTTTCCTCACTTGTGTGGACATCTACTGAAGAATTTGGGAAGTTCTGTTTGTTTGTTTGTTTTCCAAGTGTGGAAATGTAAAATGAATTTTGGTTTGTGATTATGGATAGTTTTGGTAAGAGGTAATAGAAGTTTCCAACCCAGTCAGGTGCAGTGGGAAGGTAGGCCTCTGAAAGCTGCTCAGCAGCATGCCGGAATGTAGCTAGATGGTACTTATGACTTGTTTTTAACTTGACTTGAAATTCATAAACAATAACATTGACAGCTCAGCTGTGCTTATTCACAGCATTTCATCCAAAGCAGGAGATTTTTACAATTTGTATTGTCACCAGAGCTGGTTGGGACCTCTTGGGTGAAATATTTCATCTGGCAAAGCCACCCCTCTTCACAGAAGTGGTTCTAGAATCACAGAATGGTTTGGGTTGGAAGAGGTCTTCAGAGATCATCTAGTCTAACCCCCCTGCCATGGGCAGGAAAATCTTGCGCTAGATTAGATTGCTCAAAGCCCTATCCAGCCTGGCCTCGAACACCTCTAATGACAGGACATCCACAGTTTCTCTAGGCAACCTGTGCCTCTTCTGTCAGGAGGTTTCTCAGATCAATGCTGGAAGTAAAGCCCAAAGCAAAGACCCCAACAAGCAAGAGAGGAAGGACATCTCTCATGATTTGACTTAGAGACCCAAATCCACAAGTCCTAGCTCACAGGCAAAGTGACTGGTGACTGAGACACTGTCTATTCTGGGACAGTCTCTGGCTCTGGCTGTCAGGCTCTCTGTCTTTGCTTTCTTCAATTATGTTTCTCTGTTAACATTTTCCAGGGGTTATGCTTTTGTTCTACATCAAAACATCACAGATCCTGCAGCATTCCTCAAAGAACGCAACTCCCGTTTGCTGGCTGGCTCAAGTTATCATGGAAATTATTAGTTTCCTTAAGCATTTATTGTACTCATCTAGAAATACAAGCTTGCCCTGTTTCGATCTGAGACACTGTGTATGGAACAGAGAAAATTCCACGTAGTGCCACAAACATCATGCTTGCAAGAAGGTGGTATGTTAATTAATAAAGTCTGGGAGCCACTAGTTTAACATATTAATGAATTTGTTATGCAGAGAGAGATGGAAAGATATATTTCCTTATTAGATTTTTGAATGTCTGATACTTTTATTGTAATTATGCCCTATTTCATGTCTTTCATACAGACACTCTAATAGTGTTTCTAATAGTATAATTGTGTTACGTCAATATTTCAGCAAAGGGAAGAAGAAATAAGGGAATATAGGCCAGATGAATGTATCCAGAACTTGAAAAAGGAGGGACAGCTGTGGGAGTAGACCCTGGAAGAGAGATCCTTGTATAACCAAGGACTTGTGGAGAGTGGGACCTGCTTAGGAGCAAAGAAGGGTATGAGATGGTGGGTCAGAAGAGACAGGAGAAAATAACTGTGTTTTTCCCAAAGGGTTTTGAACATGAAGGCCCTCCTGAACTGGATTGGTAGGTGTGTGAATCAGAGAGATGTGGCACAGGGCTCTGTGGCTGTATGTCTTCACTAATGCGAGGAGAGAAGCTGCCTTTTTCACAGGCTGCAGTAAGAATAGTGGAGGTAACATGGCTTGGGGTGACCCAGCCCTTTCAGTGCAGTAGCTTGAAGACCATTTTTGAAGCTTCTCCAGAGGACACATACAGAAATGTCATCTTGGACCTGGAGGCTTCTGAGCTGCTACCAGCCCAGAGTGGTGCTGCTTCAGGACTGATGAGACCAGACCCATCTCTTCCCCCAAAGGGGAGATGGCATTTCGTGGATCTAAGCTCATTAGGAAGCATTTGCCTACTCTGATATGGCCACTGATAGCCCTAATTAGCAGGGTTGTTTGAATTATGCCTTGGGCAGAAGCCAGCCTGTGGGTTGTAAGTTGGACCACAGAACTGCAGAGAGCAGAGAAGTTGTTAGTCAAGGGAAGTGAGATAAAGGGAAGGTGGGGATTGCAGTGCCTTTGGCAAGTAGTGCCTTAGCTGACGTGGGACAGCCCTCTTGTATGGCTGTGCCCAGGGCCAGGCTGACAGTGCTTTGAACAAGCTGTATTAAAAATTGGGGCTCCCAGAGCTGCATGGAGTACTTAAGTACTTGCTTTACATTAAAAATGACTGCTGGGCGTCTTTTGCTGGATCTGCTGGCACTCTTCACAGTAATAGTGATATGCGATTTTACATGAGAAGTACCTGGGGAAACCTGAGTGTGAACTTAAATTCCTGTGTTAGAATATTGCCCAGTTTTTTTCTTCTTCACAGTCCCAGTGACTGGAGTAGAGAGATGTTAATTTTTAGTGTTTTCTTCACCTCAGAAAAGCTTCAGGGGGGAAAAAAAGTAGAGGTTTGCAATTCTACATTGCTGTCTATATTTTTGCATGTCTATAGCACTTAAAAATTCTAGTTCTGTGTCAAGAAGAGACAAAGAATAGAAGACAGCGATTCCCAGTGACTTTCCACAAGTAGGGAGAGTCTGGGGCTCTGACCTTCTGTCCAGTGCACAGCTGGGACAGAACTCTGACAGGAGTTTCAAGAGGTGAAACATAGAAACATGGAAATGTCTGGGTTGGAAGGGACCTCTATAGGTCATCTAGTCCAACCCCCCTGCTGAGAGCAGGGAAGAAACTCTTCATGACTGCATGTAGATTTAGGGATTCACCCCCAAAATTCCCTTAGTTATTTTCCAGCTGATTTAGGGACTACCTGAAGCCCCTTTGTGGCATTCCTCAAGGTTTCCTGCAAAAGACTAAGGACAGCAGCCTTATTCTTACCCATTCTACGGTCTTTTCACTGCCCTACCTAGAAAAAAGTTACATTCTGTGTCCTTTGCAAGCCCCTTAGCTTTTCTATACCCATTTTAGGGACTGGAACATGTCTCTTACGAGGAAAGGCTGAGAAATCTGGAGCTGTTCAGCCTAGAAAAGAGAAGACTGAGAGGGGATCTTATTAATGTTTACAAATATCTGAAGGGTGAGTGTCCAGTAGAAGAGGCCAGTCTCTTTTCAGTGGTGTCCTGTGATAGGACAAGAGGTAATGATCACAAACTAGAACACAGGAAGTTCCATCTCAGCATGAGGAAAAACTACTGAGAGGGTGATGGAGCCCTGGAACAGGCTGCCCAGAGAGGTTGTGGAATCTCCTGCTCTGGAGACTTTCAAAACATGCATGGATCTGTTCCTGTGTGTCCTGTCCTGGGTGATCCTGCTCTGGCAGCAGGGTTGGACTCAATGACCTCCAGTTCCCTTCTAATGCCTACCATTCTATGATTCTATCATTCTATGATTTTGGCCATTGTAAAGAGAATACAACCTGGAATAATTATTCTTTGTTCTGACACATATCCACATACAAAAGGCTTGGGATAAGAATAGAAATTCTTTACAGATTTCATCTGGATGAATCAAGGAGAATTAGAGACCAGATTCTGCCCTTAGCCCCTGCAGATGAATGCTGGTGTAGTGCCTTAAAATTGATAAAATTACTCTGCGCATGCACAGAGTTAAATAAGAAGCTACAAACTCAAAGCCAAACCCCATGAAGTCTAGTTTGGCAGCACTCACAGCAAGCTATAAAAACCTTCTGTACTTACTTGGAAGTGGTTCTCTATCCCAGAAAAACAAAAAAAAAACCCAAACCTAAAAAACCCAACCAACGAAACCAAATGCAAAAAAACAAACCAAACACAACAAAACCAAAACATATTAAATCTGACCTTATAGCTCTGCAAGGTTAGATGCCGCCAATGCTTCCATTTCATTGAGGAGACAATAAACTCTGTGCTAGTGGTGCTGTGCTATTATTTCCTGAGTCATAAGATGCTGCTCCTTAAACTCCTTGCTGGTTCAGTATTACTTACTGAATCCTAAGTGCTGTGGGAGATAACCAAGAGAGAAAGCAAGAAAGAAAGCAAGAAAGCAAGAAAGAAAGCAAGCAAGCAAGAAAGCAAGAAAGAAAGAAAGAGAAAACATTTCCCAAACCTAGCATCTCTTGGCATCTATGGAGCAATTTGATGCATTACATGTGGCCCCTTGGGAGAAGGAGTAACAGTGCACTTCTATTTTTGCATGAAATCAGGCTCGACAGAGGGCATGATGATGCATGAACATCAGTCTGTATCTGCCTGCTCACCGTCATTTCCTCAGTTAGGGGGAGGCAGAGGATGGCAGTGACAGAAGGGACACAGACAGCCCCCCACATCACCTACCAGGGCAGTGGAGGGTCATGCTTCACGTGCTTGCTACTGATGGGTGGCTGCCAGCCACTGGTGTAACTCTTTTGCCGCTTATGCAAGGAGATAACGCCATTTCTGCTATAGCTGCTTGGCTCTGTTTGGCTTTTTTTATTATAGACCAGCACGGGATGACAAGGCAGCTGATTCACTGCACCATGGCTGGGGTAAGGACAGCAATCGTGCCAGGGGAGTACGAGGGTGCAAACTGTGGCTCTGCTCCCAGCCCAACTTTTGGGACTTGAAAACAAGGGATGTGCTACGTTTTAAATATTCACACGTACACTCCATAAGCTCCAGTGCTTAAGCTTTCATGCATTTTAGGTCAGAGCTAGTCTTCTAACCAGCCTGAAGCTATGCTGCACCATGCTGTAATCCTGGCAATTTTTTCAACTAAATGTGCTTGAATCTAGTAATTTTCCTGATGGCTCACCTCCAAGAAAAATCGTGTCGATCACTTGGTAGGTTTCAGGGTTGGGTGTGAGTCAGCTCTGAGTCAGGCAGCAGCTCCAGCTCCATGAAATGCTGGTCCCCCTGCACTAGCGTGACCTGTGGGACCACAGCCCTGCAATGGACACTGCTCCTGAGACTCTTCACCCAGCAGCACCGTGTGGGAACCCAGGTGCTAGGCACTCCCAAAGGGGCAAGTCCACAGTACTGTGTTTTTGGCTGCTCATGTGCTGAAAAGCCCTCTCAGCCTTGGAAGATAGCAGGGTGTATAGACAATGATGGCTTCAGGTAGGGGAAAGGACATGGGGACCCACCTTGTCCCCTGTGAAGGGGCCTATCTGACCAGGGTGCAGGTGCAGCAAGTCACTGCTGTATGAACAACTTCCCAGAGCCAGGAAGAAGCGAGTAAGGAGTTTTGTCCAGAGACCTCTGTCCCTGAGATCATGTTTCTGTTTATATTCATGTTTACATTATGTAGGGTGGTGTCCCAGTCCTCAGGCAGTCGAGCAAAGCCAGGTGCAGTCTTGAAGGCAACAGTCACTGTGTGCATTGTGCAAAGCAGCATGATTGACGGGTTCCTTGCTCTCTCTTTGTCTTTCTCTCTCCCTCCCCGGTGGTGTGATTGAAGCAACGCCCAGTGAAGCAGTCCCTGAGTGCCTGCATGTGCCGAGAGTCCCACTGGAAATGCCTCCTCCTCTCCATCCTCATGTATGGCTGCCTGGGTGCAGTGGCCTGGTGTCAGCTGGCCCGGGTCACCAAGCTCAGCTTTGATAGCTCCTTCAAGGGCAAGTCCATGATCTACCACGACAGCCCGTGCTCGGACGGCTATGTCTATATCCCGCTGGCCTTCCTCTCTATGCTGTATGTGGTGTATCTGGTGGAGTGCTGGCACTGCCACGTCAAGAGAGAGTTGCAGTACAAGGCAGATGTGGACAGTGTCTATGAATGCATCAACCGCATGCAGCAAGCGACTCCATGCATCTGGTGGAAGGCCATCAGCTACCACTTTGTGCGGCGAACCCGGCAGGTGACCCGGTACCGCAACGGCGATGCCTACACCACCACACAAGTCTACCATGAGAGGGTCAACACCCATGTGGCTGAAGCTGAGTTTGACTACTCTCACTGTGGATACAAGGACATCTCTAAGGAGCTCCTGGGCCTGGAGAGCTACACAGCTACCAAGCTGAGGTTCACCAAGTGCTTCAGCTTTGCCAACATTGAGTCTGAGAACTCTTACCTGACTCAGAGAGCTCACTTCTTCACAGAGATCGAGGGGTTGGATGACTACATGGAGGTGAGGGAAGGCATGCAGCTCAAAAATGTGGATTTTAAAGAGCTTATGATGGCCTACGGGGACCCGGATCACCTCCCATGGTACGTGTCCCACTCTGCATTCTGGGTGGCAGCTATCCTGATGATCTCGTGGCCGCTCAGGGTACTCATAGAGTATCAGACTGCTTATGTCCACTACCATGTGGAGAAGCTGCTAGGCCTGGAGTACACAGCGCCCACCACAGCTGAGGAGCCCTTGTACCGGTATCGCATGCCCCGAGACACCACACAGGACAGCACCGAGCTGGAGTGGCACATCTGCACCAACCGGCAGCTGATCCCCAGCTACTCAGAGGCCATGCTCATGGAC
>JANHFX010021120.1:0-23437 GCA_027560015.1 Chloroceryle amazona | reverse complement strand
GGAAAGTTCCCCAAGTTTTTTTGTGGGTTTTCTCCCATCATTTCCCCCCCCCCCCCACTTTCTGTGCTAACTCTCCTCTTAAAGTCATAAGGCTGCCGGATCTGGTCTCTTTCGGATTTGTGGGAAAATTAATTGTGTGTGACTTAAGAGCTCTGCCTACTCGTAATTGAAGGCACGGAGGACTGAAGCTTTGAAGAAAGCATAATTTTTCCCTAAATGTTTCCCAGTCATTTGAACTGAGTAGATGTTAATGAAAACCAGCATTAAAACAAACAAACACGCTCCCCCCAAATTAAAAATCAGCTGAATAGAGCCCATTCCTGTCATATATTGAGCATTATCCAGTGCCCTTTGAAACAGGCAGCGCCTAGCCCCAGAGGTAGAGAAGTGTTTATGAATTATAGTGGGTAAAAATTCAGCATTCTTGTTTTCTAACTTTCAGATGCAAAAAGAAAACGCAGCACAGACAGCTATTCCTCAGATTCGTGGTTAGACATGGATGAAGAATCTTGTGATGCCCATATCCAGGAGGAGAAGGATGACAGCTTGGATAAGAACTCTAAATCCTTGGTGGATGGCTCCTCCTCACCCAACAGCACACACTCGGAAGGGAAGGAGGGTGCAGGCAGAAAACAAAAAGCCACAGTAATGAGATACCTTAAAAGAACTTTGTCTAATGAGTCAGATGACAGCGTAAAATCCACGACCCCCACGGACTATCCCAAAACACCAACGGGGTCTCCAGCTACAGAAGTTTCAACCAAATGGACTCACCTCACAGAATTTGAACTGAAGGGTTTAAAAGCCCTGGTGGAAAAGCTTGAATCTCTCCCGGAGAACAAGAAGTGCGTTCCAGAAGGCATCGAAGACCCGCAGGCTCTCCTAGAGGACATGAAGGTGGGTGTGATAGCTTGCTGATCCACACAGGCTGGATTCTGTGGGCACAGAAGACAGCAGGAGATCAGAAAGCAAGTTCTGCTGCAGAGGGATGGCAGCTTGTGTTCAGTGACCAGCTCGTACCAGTCTGTTATGCCACAGAGAGGGAAATTATGCCTCTAACAAAAGCCATCTCTGCTCTGGGGAGATGGCTGTTTGCAGTCTGCTCTGACTGGTGCAGTCCTTTCTGACAGTCGCAGCAGTGGCCCTAAGTGGAGATCCTCTCATAGCTCAACACTTGCGTTCCATCTGTAAATATTACACCTCAAAAAGTCTGTTTATATTTATAGTCTTAATCTGACCTTTCTGGTCTACGTGTCTTTCTGGAGTTTATCCGATCAACTGACACATACCACATGTAAATACTTGATTAGAATTCAGAAGATCCATTGTCTGATATTTTCAGTTGCCTTTTTTTTTTTCTTTCACCTTTTTCATTTTCTTTTCCTCCATTGCCCTCTATAGGTTGATAATTATTTTCCACTGGTACAATATACTGGTTTTGGAGATGCTGTGAGGAGTGAATGCTCACTAGTAACAGAACTTCTCTCTCTAGATTTTTTTAGTACTCTGGGAGTGTATTAAAATGTACTAAAAGCAGCTGACTTAGGGACCAATTCCTCCTGAAAACCAGCATGGCCTCGCTGCTTCTGGTCGCCACCCCGCCTCTGATCCACGGCATCCCTCTGGGCTACTTCAGCTTTTCTGTCTCTTGTTTTCACATTGTATAAAACGGGCACATGAATTACTTTTATAGCAAAGCTGAGAGCAGCATTCCCTTCTTGTTTTGCTGGAACTTGGCCGCTAAGGCTAAAATTGTCAGTCTGTCCTGCACAGGTCCAGTGCCGTGGCCGTTTGGCCTGGTGTGGAAGCGAGTATCGGTTGGTGGTCTGGTTCGTGGTTCGGACTGTTAGGTCAGTGCTGTTTCTGGGTACAGTGTGGTGGTTCCTCAGTACACAAGAGCTGTGTAAGCCACACTCCGAGGAGGAAAAATAGGTGTTTATACAGTGAAAAGGCAGCCTGTATTTTTTTTTGGTGCAAGTAGCGAGTGTAACAGCTTCTTAGAAAAGGCCTCAAAGCCCATCAAAGGACTGTACAAAGGCAGTGGAACCATATTCCACAGTCTTGGAGCCTGGAAGTGTGATACACGGCACTCGCTTCGGTAAAGCGCGAGAGCTCGGAGTCTCTTCTGGCAAAATTCAGCCACTTTGTGTATGGAAGTGGATGCACGTGCTCAAAGTCGTGGCTGCAGATTCACTGGCTTTCTGTGATCAGTCATCTCCCAGTCATCTTCTAATGAGGAATCAAAATGAAGCTTCGAGACCAGGAGTTGAATTTGTTGGCGAAGCACAAAGAATGGCAGCGGTACTTTCCCAAGCTCGATGTGCAGACCAGGATTCACTTAAAAAGAAACTGTCCCTTCTTGAAGTCCCAGAAAGGGGCACAACACGTAATAAATGGTGCAGATGTTCCAAATATGATCAGACATGTTCTTTAGATGACATCTTCCAGTGCACTGCAAGACATCTTACTACAACACGGCATGATATCGTATGTGAATCTGGTTTGAAGCTCCGTGTAGGAGTATGTGCTTTCTTACTCCTCTCCAGAGCAGTGGTTTCAGTATCCACTTAAGAAGAAGGCCCAAGTCTTGCCCTTTTTGGTGCTGTTGTGCTTTAACTGGTATCAAGTGGACATCCGCCAGTTTATTTTGTGTGTCTTGCAGAGCTGCGGTCTTGATGTTCCATCTTCTCTGATAACTGCCTGCTGCTAAACATTCTCTTCTTGCCAGCACACACTGTAACCATCAGGATGTAGCCCAACATCTGGATATTTATGGTTCCCTGCTGGTTAAAGAGCCCATGACCACATCTAAACATCATGCCTGCTGCAGAATTGTTTTCTCTGAAATCACCTCTGTATGTTTGGCAAGCCTGTGACTGATTAGTCAGAGCAAGACCTTTTAAAAGGACATTAACTCAACCGTTTTCTTGAGCAGCATCTAAAGAACTGTTAAAGAACTTTCTCACCCATCTTTTTGAGTCTGTTGGCCCGCACGTAAGGCAGCCCTCAATTTTCAGACAACGGGAGTCGATGTAGCATAGTAAAATAACTAAAGCCCATACAGTGTGCTTCTTCCAGAGCTCTCTCTACAGCAACTTAATCCACCTCCTAGGTGGATTCACGTGCTCTGAAGGAACTGGGGCAGTTGTACTCAGATCAGTAGTTGCTTGTATGCTTCCTGTCAAGTCAGGATGGAGCCCAGGCCCCACCACCACAGGTCTTCCCTTTGCTCATCAGCAGATTGTCTGAGCCAGCCACCCACAGGGGCTGTCCCATTCCCGTCTAGCACTGGGACTCTGGATGCAACACCCATTACTCCTTTCTGCCTCTCTGTTCATTCTGCATGGTAGAAAACAGCTCAGTGGAGCCAGAATGTCCTATCTCCTCATGACCCATGTGAGGCCAAAGGGTGAAGTTTGTTGGCTTTCATAGAATCATTAGGAGTGGAAAGGACCTCTTGGATCATCAAGTCCAACCTTCATCCCATATCCAATAGGCAGTAGCCCCAAGTGCTGCATCCACTCGTTTTTTAAACCCCTCCAGGGATGGTGACTTCACCACCTCCCTGGGCAGCCTGTTCCAGTGCCCGACCACTGTCTCGGTGAAGAATTTCTTCCTAATGTCCAATCTAAACCTCCCCTGATGCAACTTGAGGCCATTTCCTCTCATTTATCATTAGTAACTTGAAAGAAGAGACCAGCACTAGCCTCACTACAACCTCCTTTTAGTTAATTGTAGAGAGCAATAAGGTCTCCTCTTCTCTAGACTAAACAACCCCGGTTCCCTCAGCCTCTCCTCATCAGCCATGCTTTCCAGACCCCTCACCGGCTTCGTTGCCCTTCTCTGGACCCGCTTCAGCACCTTAATGTCAGTGCTCTCTAAACAAACCAAACTGAAGCAAGTGTATCAGTGTGTGTTTAGGGCTTCTGCATTCAAAGCTGATGGAGAAGTTGCCATGTCATAGCCCCTTGAGCACACATCATGATGGTCCTTGCAGGATTCCTCTACTGCTTGGTGTGCAGAATGAGGCCGTTTGGGGTTTTGTTCCATCCCTGCTCTCCGGTGTGTTAGGTACCTGGTACTGTTCAGCCCCTCAGCTGCACACGGTGATGGGAGCATTCCCTTGGGGTTCCCAGCGATGCTCATCGCTGCTGTAGTCGTGTCCTTCACGAGTGGTAACTGATGAGCTGCTCTTATCTCTGGTTCCCAGGTAGGGAACGAAGATAAAAACAACCATAATTTTGGACCCTGGTTTTTCACACCACGAATGTGGTTTTCAGGAAGGTGAGCGTTATTTAAGATCGATACATGCGAAAGATCATTTTAACATTATTGAAACTGTAATCGCTTAACAGTGCTGCAGAGCAGAGGATCTGATCCGCAGCATCCAGATCCCAAGCCACGTGTGAGGAAGAGTAGGAACGTACGATTCGTGACTGCCAGTGAAAACTTGATTTAGAAGTTTGTCCTGTGTCCCATGGAGCCATAATGGCAGGGGAAGAAACAGAGTCCATCATTCCAGAATGGTATTTGTCTCCTTGACCGCTAAGTCATATTCCTTCTTACTTTGCTACTAGTTTCCCAGCTCCTGCAGAAAGTAATGTGGGGATTTTGCTGATAGCATTAGCAGTAGAGTGAGCAGAAGCCTGACACCTTTAGCTCACCCTGAAGAATATCCAGAGCACCAGTCATCTGTGGGACTGAATGGAGAGAGAAATCCTGCAGAAGCACCTGTGCAGATCATCCCTGTGCTGTGCCTCTATTCTCTGTATTCACGAGGTTTATTTCATGGGCAGCCTCACGTTTGGGCATGTGGTGTATTGATAATACATCCTATCACAAGTACCCTTTCAGTGCACCCGTTTGAGAGTTATTTTTAACAAATCCATAGCAAGAACGTGTTCTGACAGAAAGACTGAAAGCTCTTGCTCTGGTTGGAAAGTCTTAAACAAGTTTCTTCCTGAAGAAAAAAAAAAAAGTCCGTGTTTATTGTGGCAGTTTTGTTTCTGAATGAAATACACTCCGGAACTTTTCTGTATGACAGTCAAGTCCGTCTTTGTGCTTCAGTAGGATAATTAATGTTTTCAGAAAACAGGATATGGCTGGTTAAACTGGAGAAAGGAAACCATTTTATTCAGTGATGTGAAGTTTCACAGAACAAATCAGGATAACTCGCACAGATTCCCTGCTTTCCCAGCACAGCCAGAGCGCAGTAAAGGACGGGCAACTGCATTACTGCTTTTAGTGGCAAATACAACTACAGCCATATACAGCTATTTAATGTCAAGAAGGTGAGACTCTTTGAAGTAAAGCAATTTATTTTTTCCTTATGAGAAGAGAGACTGAAAACTGAACTAAGCCTGTGTAAATTCCTTACACGTCATCTAAGCTCCTAGCTAAGTGCAACTATCTAGTGGGGACGCAGCAATCCAGAAGTGCCAAGCTAACGCCTCTGCAGATTGAGAACCCATTTATCACCGTGATCGATGGAGTGCAGCAGCACAAGGGAGGCTTTTTTACACGGGCCTCACTCGGGGAGCGGGGCAGTTCTTCCCTCAGCTCAAACCAGGAATTCAATTCTTGTCAGCTGCAGCTCTGCTGTATGGGCACTGTATTGCACGAGACCCGTGTTTGCCACCAAAGGAGCTGCTCAGAGGCCTCCAGAGAGCGATTACAGACAGCAGCGTTCACTCCGCAGCAGATGGCATCTGAACAATCGGCCGAGGAGATGCGGTACTCTCTGTATCCAAATGTCTGCGGCTGGGCTCTGTGCGCACAGCAAATGTGAGGGGAAATTGTTGTGCAGCTAAAAACATCCCCTCTCCGAGAGTGCTCGGCTGACCCGAGCTGCAAAAGGACAGGAGGCTTGGAGGTCTAGTTGTTGGCAGCGTGAGGAGGCAGAAGACGCTGCTGCCGTCGCGCTCGCAGCCGTGTTGCTGGTGGAGGCACGTGCAGCCTGCAGTCGTGCCTTGTTTTCCACGTATACGTGCCCGGCGAAGTGAAATATGAAACAGTGCAACAGCTCTGGCTCCTGATTTTAAAATGAAGTAGCAGCTGAGCTGTTAGAAAAGTACCTGCACTGATGAGGAAGAGGAGGAAAAGAATCACTGAGAAGGAATTTTACTTAGAATAGTGACCTTGGGGACCAGGGGAGTTTAATCGTGTGGCTTCTGCGCTTCATAGTTAGCTACCAAGCAGCCTGTGTGCCTGCTGGAGATGCAACTGGGGTGGACATATGCCTGAGGAAGAGAACAGAGAGGTAACCATCCTACTCCTTGGTGTAGTTTGCACCCCACATCACAGGACAGGGAAAGGTGAGCCGACCTTTGATTGCAACAGTCTGCACCCCACATTAAACACTCTGCCAGCGTTACTTTGTCTGCGTGCAGCCTCTGATTTCAGCACACAGCGTTTCTGTTGTGTTACTGGTGGGATGGTAATTCCTTTGCTGCTGTTGGGGAAGAGGATTGGGAGATCTGCCTCCTCACAACACCACAGACCTTCCCCACTTCAAAGCAAAAATGCTGCTCTTCTTCAGAAGGGGCTGTGAAGTCCATCAGGGCAGAAGAACCTCAGTTTGAAGAACAGAGTTTGTCAAATATCCACAAGTCCTTGGCAGCAGGAGAAGATTCTTGTGCAAGACAGATGATATCTACTGAAATATGTTCTTACTTTTTCTTGCCAAGAAATCTTACCCCTTTCTCATTCTGATGACAGGAAAAAAAACCTCCCTCCACCAAATGCATTTCAGGGGAGTTGTTCCTTCCTGGGCTGTTGAAATGAATGGCTAAGCTGAATGCTTACATATTTCATCGATTTTTCTCCATACCTGCTGTTGGCACCACAGCCTTCGTGTGTCATGACTCGGGCAGCCTTGAGCTGGATGAGCATCATGTTGTTTGTCTAGCTGGAGCCTCATGGCTTTTCTTTATCATCTTCTCTTTTTTAGTTTTGTTTTATTTTCTTTTTGTTTGGTTTTTTTTTGAAGGGGGGTTGGTTTTGTTTTGTTTTTTTTTTAAGCAGGTGAACAAAACTCTCCCTCCTCCGGTTTGTTGTGGCACTTAACACTGCAGTCAGTGCAACTGGTTCTGGTTCTGCTGCTCAGACATCCATTGTTTTCAGCTGGCTGAGGTGATAAACTGCCATAGTTTTACATTTCTTCTCAGATAATGTTTTCACGTGATGCATACGATAACAAGAAACCTTCATTATCTTGCCAAGTTCTTGGAATATACTCTGCTTTCTGTTGAACTCGGAGTCTCTGACAGTTGTTAGTGGAAATGTTAAGGTTTTCTGACTTACAAGCTTTCAAATCTCAGAGTAGCGAAGTAAAGAGGAATTAATTTGTCCTCTGTTTCTGTGGCTCTCAAGCTGCCGCCTTCTAGAGAATTCTGGCTTTGCTTTGGGAAAATAAAAGACATCTTCATTTTCCAGGTTGAAAACTAACTTTCAGAATGTGGTCACAGTTCAGGCAACGCAGGGATGACTCTCTCAAGGCAGAGGAGAGGAAAGAGGTGGTGCTCGCTTAACCTCAGCTCAGCCAAGAGTTCATTTGCCAAGGACTGGTCCGTGTGTAAAAGTCAGGAGCCGTTTCTCGCTCAGAGCACGGGGCTGGAGGTAGCTGCAGACTCTCCATCCCAGTCAGGTTGGGGCAAGCTGCTGTACTCCTCACCAGCCAGGCTGTGCCTATGCAAGCTCCTGAGCTCAGCCACAGTGCTGGGCTGACGAAACTGGGCTTGTGCTGGTATTGCTTATTTTGCTTATTGGCACTGCATTCGGACTAACCAGTATCGAGAACAGCCTTACTGGTGTGGCCTGGAGAAGCAGCACTGTGCTGGTGCTCTAGTGTCTATTAGTAAAGCATCTCTCATTTAAGCCCAGCCTGGGGAATTGGGCTGAAGGCAGCAGGTTGCCTGAGCTCCGGGGAGCCAAAGCCAGCCCTGGGGACCCTCGTCCAAACCCCAGTGTAGATGCTCGTCTGCCTGCTCGGGCTCTTGGGGCCTGGCACATGCTGTCGTACTCCAGGCTTTAGTTAGATGAATTCCAAGCGCGCTTCCTATTAAAACAATTACTGTATTTTAAGCTCCTTTTGTGTAGTATCTGAAATTTCTAATTATTCAAGCTCTACACTCAGGCTGAGCCTGGGGCACCAGAGCCTGGTGCCTCCTGTTGTCTAATTAAGCTTTTTTCAAGAAGTCACTGTTCTTGGGAGCAATACTGCTTAACTTCATTGTCTGAGGTTATCTCTTAAATTCTATTACAAGGTAATTTTCTAACCTACAGTTCTTGTTTGTTTTATTGGAGCAGGTTTGGGTTTTTTTTCCCTTTAACCTGTTAGTGCTTATTTGGGCTTCAGTTTTCAGCAGCGCAGGGGGAATCCTCCTTCCGAGTTGTTTTTGTTTTCATTTGCTGTCTTTTTCAGCCACCCGAACTCCAAAGGAAGAGCTTTGTAGCTAGGTTAGTAAGTACATAGAGTGTCACGGGATGTGAGCGCGGACTATTCCCAACTGCACAACTGAGTACACTTAGAAAGAGTTCTTCCCCACCTCTGTGTTGAGTTTTATGGCCATGGGAGTGATTCACAGCAGTGGAAGCTGTGCAAGCCAGTGCAACCCACTCAGGAAATTTCTAGGACAGTGCATCAAAGCAAAAGGATTTGGTGGGGGTGGAAGGGAGAGGAGACCAGTGTTGGTTTTTTTTTCCTTAATACTGTACTATCCACAGTCAGATCCTTTCCTAGTGAATACTCAGGAACCCAAATGCCTTCCTGATCACATAAAGTGAACTAGATTCCAGCAGCTTCGGCCCTGCCCGTCAGCGTGGTGGCAAGGCCGGTGGAAATGGTGCTCCTTGAGCTGCCACGTGCAAAAAGATGAAAGGTTACAGTGCACACTTCCAAGTGTCTTGACACGAGTGGATGTTCGGGCATCTGAGGATTGCTCTGAGCTGCACACTGGGTGCCGTGTGAAATATTGGTGGCAGAGCCTAGATGCTTCTTGGTCCTTTGTAGGCTTCATTAGAAGAGAGGGCGGTGGTTGGGGCGACTGGTAGGGTCGTTTGGGCTTTAGTGAGCTGGGGTTTAAAGGGGAGAGGTGATTCTGGTATTAGATAGCAGTGGAAAAACCCCAGTCTGTCGGACGTGCCAATTTTAAAGAAGTCTGTAATATTTGGGTGATTTGTGGCTGATTTTGCTCTCTGTTTTGCAAGAAACTTCACATCTTGGATCTTAATGACAGGTGTGAGAGTTTCAGTGTGAATTGGAAGTTTGGAAGCAGAAGTAATTTGCAGAGATGTAACAAGTCAGCAGAGATCTTGTCACTCTATCTTTCATCGTAGCGGAGTATTGTCTTCTGTGAGTCTCTGCGCTCTTCCGTTGAAATATTGCTCTGCTTAATAAAGATCTTTTCATTTGCAACAGAACATACTGAAGGAACATGCTGATGATGACCAAAATCTTGCCATTTCGGGTGTCCCTGTGGTCAGCTGGCCCAAGAAGACCCCAAAGGTAATGAGACATAATTACTTGTTAATCATTGTTGTGCTAGGCGGTGGCGTTGATTTCTCTCTAGTCCGACAAAGTGCTGTCTGTGATGCTTTGGCAGCTGCTAGCATTTTAAACATGAAATGTTATTTTTAATGGTTTTATGATTAGGTGTTGTAGCAGAACATAAAAGTGCCTCAGCAGGCAGAAATCGTTAAGAATTTCTATTTAAAAAGAATTTGTTTGGGCCTTGCTGATCGGTAGAAAACTTTGATATGTCTTGGTCATTTACTAGTCACAGTTAAATCTAAAAATGTCGATGCAACATCTTGTGTAAAATTAAACGACGTGTAAATTCTACCAACTGGTCGCTTAGTGAGCACTCGGATCCGGGTGAGAGGATGGCCTTTTATCTTACACTATCAAACCTCCTGAATTTTCTGTACAGAGGTGCCACTGTAACTTTGGAGGGTTGTTTTCTGGCCCCGTATCTTCATCTTTCCTCCTGTATACGGGAATAATTCTCTTCATTTTGCAGGAGGACCGGGAGGCTCGCTTCATTAATGCTTATAAAGGGTTTGAAATAATTAACTCAAGAATAATGTCAAAAGGCTGGGTGTTATTTCTAACAGTGGTATGTTTACCACACTCCAGTTATTCAGCGTGCTGTAAAAGCAGCTTTGCTTATTTAGAAGATGGCTCATCGCTTCTATTTTTACTTTTATTTTTCACTGAATTAGTTTGATAAAACATAATTTCTTTAGAGACGCTGAAAGGGTCGGTCAGCTTAAATCAGGCTTCTATCTGAAAATCTGTTGTTGTTGTTACCATTGTAAATAACTTTCAAATAATTAACTGAGTGAATCATTTTCCCCGTTCTCACTTTTTGTGCTGCTGAGCTTGTCATGGCTTTGCATATAATCGTTCGTAGCCACGAGATTTGCTGGTTTCAGATGGGAAGTAGGAAACTAGAAACATCAAACTGCCAGAGGAGAGTGGGGCAGAAAGAGCACATCACAGTCCTTCTTGGTATCTTCCTTGGGCTCCTGTCTCTTTGAGCATCTTTCAGCTGAGTTCTGTCTTGTAGTGAATCCACGGGAATACGCTTTGCGTTTAAAACGTTTGGTTAAACACAACGGTGGAAAACCTTGAGGGGAATAGGTGACAGATTCTTCACCCTGCTGCTTTGGTCGCTGCTCAGCCTGGTACACTCTGGGCATTGAATAAAGCTGGTGTGTGAAACACATAAAACTGAGAAACAACTGACTCTTGTGCTCTGTCTTTTGAGCTTGTGGTAGGAGTGAAGATCTTTGTGTTTTGAGGCTTTTATAAGCTTTGGCATTTGCTATTTAGAAGATGTTCACTTTCTTTTGGAATCCTTGATAGATGGTTCATTTCTTGTATTTTATTTCTGTGCATTGGCAACATAACTGTAACTGTAAAACGCTTGTATTTTTTGCAGCTTAAATCTTATCCCTCTGTGCAAAATGCATCTTGCTGCCTGCAAGGGATTTTTTTCTTAACTTTCTGGTGTTTATTTTCCTTTAGCCTTTCTGAAAGCAAAAACTATTAGAAGGCATCGTTGCCAGTGCTAAGGTGCAGTAACAAACACATTGGCTAATAATATGAGCAGAACTTCTGCAGCAGGTCAGGCTTTAGATGGAAGTTTGGAAATTAGAATTCGTAACAGAAGAAATCCTTGCGCCGTTCTCTCCCTGTTGACTTCGCTCACTCTGTGATCCGTTCGGATTAGGTCTTGTGTTTCAGTTCAGAGGGGCACACGCAGGTACTGCCAAACGTTGCCCAAAAGGACTTTGTCGTTGTGCTTCTAATTGGCAAATGTCTGCATAGAGTCACAGAATGGTGGGGTTGGGAGGGACCTCTGGAGATCGAGTCCAACCCTCCTGCCAGCCCAAGATCACCCAGGGCAGCCCACACAGGAAGAGATCCAGGTGGGGCTGGAAAGTCTCCAGAGCAGGAGACTCCACAGCCTCTCTGGGCAGCCTGGGCCAGGTGCTGTCACTGGAACAGTGCAGAAGTTTCTCCTCATGGTCAGGTGGAGCTTCCTGTGTTTCCCCTTGTGACCATTGCCCCTTGTCCTACCCCAGGGCACCACTGACAAGAGCCTGGCATCACCCTACATGTCACAGCTATCTCTCTTGTCTGGGAAGAGAGGCCAAGTGAACAGGTTAGGAAGACACATCTTAGAGCTGAGACTTTGGGTCCCGAATTAAGATACAGGGGAAAGACAACATAGGGGAGATTTGTATAAGGGCAGTGTTAGTAGCTAAGCTTTGTTATTTCTCCTTTGTTCCCTTTAAGTCTTGATAATGAAATGGAAGATTTTGCAGAGAAGAAAACTCTTAGGGAGGGGGAAACTCCATTTAAGATTGGATTGTAACTGGTGGAGCAAGTCTGCATGGCCAGAAGATGCCGCAAATGTTCAGCACAAGGCAGAAGAGAAATATGTACCTTTGTAATGCTCTTTGTAATGCTGCTCTCGTGGTATGTAGGAGAGTGACCAGTGTTTCAGAATGCATTTCCTGGGATGCTGCTATTTAAAGGAAGTGGCCAATAGGATACGTTATGGTACCAGCTGTTGTGGGGCTGGTAAGGAGACATTGTGGCTGGTACATCAACTTCCAGGGAGAGGAGGATTGTCTGCTTCCAAGACTATAAGGAAAAAGAAGGGAAGAGAAATCCAGAAAGAGGAGGCAATAAATGGAAAACATGGCTTTTGCTTTCTCCCGAGAGAAGGCTCCAGAAGAGATTTAGAAAGACAAGAGCAGCAGATGGAGATGGAAGAATAAAGCCAGCATTAAATGCCAAAACATTTCAAAGAAAATGGAAATGACTGTAAAGAAAAAGAGGGGAAGAGACTCGAAATGACGAGAGAGCAGGATGAGGAGAGAGGCAAGTACTGAAAAGGGATGGAGCAGGAAGAGCATAGAGCAGAGGGAGAGAGCTCCTACTGAAGTAAAAGGTCCCTGGAGCAGGGACAGGGAATGACTTCAAATACCCGAATAACCCAAGTCATGGAGGGGCTGGCTTCGTTTTGTTGCCTTGCTTTTGAAATAACATGCCTTTAATAACCTGAATGATTTTTCAAAGCAGTAAATATTTCCCTCTAAAAATGAGTCACGGTTTCTTCTCCGCGCTGCTGGTGTGACGTGCCAGCAGCGTGCACAGCTCTGTACGGCAGAGCAGCTGCTTGAAGACTCTGGGAAGAAACGTGTTCACTCCCCTTAAATGACAGGTCCCCGTGGATGGGGTGTAACGGGGGAGACATTGCACTAAGTACGGGGAAGACCCATCTGTGTGTTGTGGCCCCACGGTGCCGCATCACCCCTGTCTCCCTCTCCTGAAGGCATTCGGGGCTGTCACACCACAGCTCACTGTCAGGAAAAAATTACTCGCTGAGAAAAGAAAGAGAAGTAATGACCAGAAATGGGTTTGTGAGGAGATAAACTCTAACAGGTGACATTTGGTGATCGGGTGGTCAGGGTACAAGATGGGAGGCAGGGGGCTGCGTTCCCCTTCCCAGCTCTGCTGCAGCCGCCTCGCGTGGGGTGAGGTGAGTGGCACACGTCTGCTCCCGGAGCTTTTCCGTGTGGAGCTGGTGCTTCCCATCCTGGGAGGTAAGACGAGTGTTTATACAGATCTGTCACACCTTCAGCCGAGTTTGGAAGCGAGACGTACGAACCGTTATTATTTTATGGTAATAGAGAAACAGCGTGTGACTCGTAGGCACCTTCTCCAGATCATATTTACTCATCTTTACGGAGCTTTTTTTGAATATTTTGTACTTTTGCTAATTTATTGATAATTGCTTAGCACAATAATTACATCCCAGTAGGCACCTTTTTCTTTTCTTTTGCAATTGCTCTTTCAGAAGCAGGAAGAACCTGCCTTTTTAACTACAGAGTAAGAGAAACAGTCTGCTTTCAAAAGAATTCTCTGCTAATGATTCACTTACCAAACCATTTGACTTTGCCGGGATCCCGGGATATGTACAACGATCCTAATTGAGGCCTCTTCAAGGAATCAGGAATGTGGGGACCGAGTGGATATTTGAAACCAGTCTGTCCTGGCGGCTGACGGACAGTTCCAGTACCTTCAGAGGAGGCAGCACATTTTTCCCAGCTGGCTGCCGGGCTGGGATGCAGCTGTGGATGTTTAAACCCCATCCCTTTGCTGGGAGGGGGGGTTGTGCACCAGTAAGTTGGTGCAGTGCTGAGCGTTAGCTGCGGGGTTTTTTTCAACCGTAGTCTGCTGCCCAAAGGAAGAACTCTATAGGATATGCTGCTTGGCAATCTGGGGTTCTTAAGTGGCTAAAGAGGAGTAAAAAATAATCCTAAGTAACTCCTTCCCTGGGACACGAACTTCTGGGTGGTGTGAAGAAGAAGCAGGGTCTAAACCTGATTCTCCTGTGTGGTGACCATCGCTCACCCCTGGCGCAGGAAGCTGACGACCCTCACACCCAATCCTGAAGCCCACTCTCAAGGTTGGCTCAGCCCCATAGCATCTGAGTTCCCATTTTATCTGCACGGGGCTTAGGGTTGCATGTTATTTAAGGAACTCAGAGTATGGCCCAGGCAGAAACCATGCATTTTTCAAACCATTTCCTATTTCTGGAAGACAACAGTCAACTATAGTAGCATGTAATTACCCTCTGTGGCAGTGCCTTCTGGTTTTATTGTGATAAAGATCTTTAGTTGTCTATGAAGAGCAGCTCTAAAGAACTAAAATATGTTTGGACTCTCTTGTTCTGGGAAGAGTTAGAAACGCAGCCTGGGAGCCAGATTCTCATCTCTGTTACCTGGCAAAAAACAAAAGCTGCTGCATTTGCAATGATAGCAAAGGGTCCAACTCTCTGTAGGTCTGGCTGTGAGCAGGAGATGAAGCTGTAATTTGCAGGAGCTGGTTAACAAGGCTGCAATGTGTGGCTGGTCTTCCGATGCCCCTTGATACGCTTTTTCCATGTAATTCTTTTGGTTGTTGATTTTAAGAGAAGATACTTGAGAAGTATAATAAGGAAATGCTAATACTCTTATTTAAAGGAGTACTATTAATTAGTAAGGGCCACAAACTGAAATTTTAATTGGAATATGATTTTATTTATTAAAAAAAAGGCAAGCAACCAACCTTCCCTACAATTGGCAGTGCAAATAATGTTCATAGCCATGTATCGGTGCATGAGAACCTGGAAGAAAAAGTGGTGATAAGAAAAAAAAAGACATCATCTCATTTCTCAGACTGTTTTGGGATTTTTTTTGCTGTTGATTTTCGGGCTGGGGGGTGGTGGTAGGTGGGCACAGGGTTGAAAGGGATCTTCTGGGGGGTTTTGACCTGGTAACAGGTCTTTCCTGTTAGCCTGGGCAGCATCTGATTCCCACCATTAGTGAGTTCTGGTTTACAGCAGTTTATTTTTCACCCCGTTATTTTTACTAGGAGTCGTTTGGCCAAATTCTGCAGGTACAGCCATGTGTCTGAAAAAGGAGGTAGAACTGATCTGCGAGAGGCAGAGCAAAAGGCTGATGTATGACTGAGGAAAAGTTGAGCTAGTTCTGCTCCATCGGACCCGAGGGTCCTCGTAGCATGGTGTCCTCTTTCTCATGGTGGCCAGTCTGTGACTATTAGAACAGTTGTGAGAGCAAAACCAACACCCACCAATCTTTCCTTTCCTTATCTTCCCAGTTAAACCAGCAGATTGTATCTTCATCTTCGGTGCTTAGTGTTCCCTGGAAGAATTCTGTTTTTTTTTTTCCTCTCTGTGAACTTACCTAATAATTTGTGGAACCTGTTGATCTTTTTGATCTCTGTAGCATCCTGTGGCAGTGACCCTGCAGTTTAATAAAGCTCTGTGTAGATAAGTACTTCCTTATGTTGTTTCAGATCTGTCCCTTAATATCATCAGTACACTCCATGCCCTCTGGATCATGCAGTTTGAATGAAGTCACTGTGCTGTCTCTTTTTTTAATATGCCTGTTACTGCTTCTCAGTTTTTTGGTTGGTTTGGGTTTGTTGTTTTTTTTGTTGTTGTTGTTCTCTACTCCCAAACTGAAAAACACTCCTCAGTTCAACCTTTTCTGGTACACAAACCATACCACACATTTGATCAATTTTTTCTCGCTCTATTCTAGCTCTTCTAGAGGTAGTTTGGAGCTGAGGGTGGATAAGGGACTCCACAACCACATCTGGTATTCAGGATGTGATGTTTAAGAGTGGAGCCTAGAAGAACGTGTCTGGTTCAGCATGGCCCAACAAAGGTGAAGGGGGGAGATGATTGTTGTGTAAGTGCTTCAGGGAGAATAAGCACCAGGAGAGAAGAGTTATTTAAGCTAATGGACAATGTTGGCATGAGAACGAGCGAGTATAAACACACCATAAATAGATTTAGGCTGGAAATAAGATTTCTGAAGTAAACAAGGCACAAGAAAAACAGTAGGCAACTGTGGTGAAAAGGTTGTTAGATTCTTAGAAATAACTTGTGTTTTAAATAGTAAAAGGCAGAGGTATCAGTCACCATCTCTAGATCTGGAGCCTCCAGAGGTCCTGTGTCTGCTGCCATTTTCCAGCGAGGAAGCTTTTCCCCTTTTCATTGCATTTCACGTTAGAAATGCTGGGAAGGGAAGAGGATCTACCAGTTTTTAATAACAGGGCTCCTTTGGGTCTGTCCCCAGTTTTATGAATGTATTTTCAGCGCCATGCATGGGACACAATTTGACTGCATGCAGGAATTAGGGGCTAAAAGTGGAAATCCCAAATGTCTGGATAAACTTCAACTGGAAACCAGTGTGATTTTTCAGAAGTGTTGAGCATTGTTTTACATCAGGTTTTCTTTGAATTCATGGGGAGAGGTGCTTGATGGACAAAGAACATTCCTGAAAACCTTTGAATAAATACTTCCAGTTTTTACTTGCTTGCTTACTAAGAATTCCTGCCATAGCTCTCGCCAGGCCAGCTCCACCCCGAGAAGCAAGAGCAGCGAGGTGCTAGTTCCAGCAATTAGTGCTTTAACCAGAGTGGTGTCTGAAGCAGATCTGAGCACGTATAAATGGCACGACATCAAAACAGCATCAGCTTCAGGAGCCTGCCCGGGGGCTACCACCAGGAAAGCAACATTCCTCCCAGGAGCAGTGGGAAAACTCTGCCAAATTCCCTAAGACAGACCAGTCCTTGGAGATCTATTCAGGGTACTTCCTGTGGGAGTACAAATGTATTAGAAAGCAAATACTGACAATTAAAACCAAGCATTTAAGAATTAAAGTAGAAATTGAGTTCTGGTGCTGGAAAAAAAAAATCTGAAGAGAAATTTAAAAAGGTAGAAAGACAGCAAACGAATTCTGTGTAAATTGTTGTACGATGTATTTTCCTGGTTGAGATTCAAATAAGTTTTACATCAGTCATTCCAAGTGGCTCGGGAGCAAAAAGGGAATTTAAAATGTCACATTTCGTCCTTGCCAGGCACCAGCTTAAAGGTGTTTGAAGTGATCTCACGCGCACAGCGCTGCCTGAACTCTGCTTGGTGTCAACAACAATTTTAAATGCCGATAGTCTGCAAGGAGATTTGCATATACAAATATGTGTGCATTGTGAATCCTTGTTTTGGTGATAAAAATCCCGATTATAAAGTTCATCATCTGCTGCAAATCAGACGTTTCTTGGTAGTTATCAGATGCTAATAATTAATTTCTCTTACAGAAAATAACTTAGGTACAAAGGAGAACGAAGATTAAAATCAACTGAAATTTGTTTTTCTCTTTACTGATTTAAATGGTGATTGGAATCAGTGATTTAAATAAGTTTGAATATTCTCTGCTCTGTTACACTGTAGGATAGTAGATGCCATGTGGTGGGGGAGCGATGAAGTTTATTCATAAAGATATCCCAATTCTGGGTCCTGACAAATCTATTAAGAAACAAAACCACATCGTTGAGGTTTGAGGGGATTTTTTATTACTATTTTTTTTTTAGGGACTTCCCACAGTAGCTGTACACCTACGAGACTAAGCCCTTTCCCTACTAACTACACTTGGGGAAAAAAAAAACCTGATGCACCGGAACCAGAGACTTCTTCAGGTACTGCGCAAAGGAGTAAAAGCCGCTGGAGCTACTGGGAGTTTCTGTCAAGCTCCTGCTTTCCTGGGGCAGCGCTGATGAGGAAGGCAGCTCCTCGCCCGACTTGTTTATTTTTCTGAGTGCTGCTGCAGTCTCTTAGGAACATTAGTCCTCAAGACAAATTCATTTCTGTGGTAACTCTGTGCAGGCCAGAGGAGTTCTCAGGCTTTGGCGCACGTGCATCATACGTAACGTGCCCAAAGAGCTTCGCCGCCTCTTGCCTCAGTATTTTTCTAAAAGCTTTGCCTCGTGACTTGACAGATTATTTCTCACCTCAAGAGACTGTACTTGAAATATTGTGTCCCTTCAGGGAGTAATTATAAATAGCAAGGACTTGAATGAGCACCTTCTTAATCTTCCATCTTTGACTTCATATTTTCTCTTCTTATCAACTCACAGCCACTTGCTTTGAAATCTGACCAATGGCTTTATGTGATTAATACATCAAACAGGTAAATTAGAGCCATTTTGGCTCTGAGGAGAAATTTGAATGGATTGGGGGAAAAAAAATGAACAGGCATCTCTATTTTCAGCGTGTTGTGCTCCAAGTATCATACGAGAAGATTTATACACCCTTCCCCATTGTCATTCTTCTACCATATGCACGAATATTCGGTAACGTGAATTTCTCCCAACTACGTCTCGACTGCCATTTTTCAAGATAGCAGGATTCTCTGTTTCATGATGGTGAAAGTGCTGATGGAAACGACTTTAGTCTTAAGGCCTTTTCCTTAGATGGCATATGGACTGCCCAGGGAGCTGGTGGAGTCACCATCCCTGGAGGTGTTTAAGGCAAGATTGGATGCAGTGCTTAGTGCCATGGTCTAGCTGATGTCACGGTGTTGGGTCATAGGCTGGACTTGATGATCTTGGAAGTCTGTTCCAGCCTCAGAAATTCTGTGATACGTGAAATAAGTTGACAAGTCTCAATTTTTTATCCCCGCGAGCTTGCCTGTGTTTCATTGCTGAGTTGGCCAACAAACCCAAACCAAAAGCGAAGCTTTGAACCCGGTTTAAGCATTTCCAGCATCCTTGTGCTCTCCCCCACACCGACATTAAAACCATTCGAGCTTTGAGTTACGTATCTGAGATTTAATAGTTTTGTTTCTGGATCGAAGCACATTGGCAGAGCAATGGGGAAGGCGTTTGTCATTCCACAGGACGTGCTGTGCAATTATGGACATTAATCCTGCGTGCACTTTTCAGAACAAAATTGAATTGTATGTTCTGTCCCTGAGAAGATGGCTTCCTTTTAGTTCCATAGCACACTGAAATTAAAGTCTGCTGAGAATATAAATGAGCTCTTGTTTCAACTTTATGACTTTCCTGCAGGCACTAGTAGACCAGATAGAAGAGGTAAGGAGTGCTTTCCTTCTTGAAAATTACCAAATACAACAAAAAATAGGGATAAAGTCTGATAAAAGACAAGCAGCTTTGAGACTTAGCCTGGCATGGTTTGACTGGTTGTGTGCTGGGTGTTTCCCTACAAATCCAAGCGAGGTTTGTAAGTGACAGCAGAGCCCCTGAGCGCTCGTGGGGCAAACTGTACCTCAGCTTTTCCTTTGCTTTCCCATTTGTTCACCTCTGAATGTTCAGGTTTGGTCTCTAGATTTGAGAGCTGCTGCCCACATGCTGGATACAACTGCCTGTCTTCCAGCATCCCGTGCTGCGTGTCAGGGTGCGCTGAGCCACTCACAGGAAAGCGGGTTACGTGTTCTGGTTAATCCACTCTTTCAGCTACAGCAGCCATGTCTGTTTGCATGTTGCTTCACAGCGTGGCTGGCGGTCACTGATCTTCTTAGGAGCCTATTTCAGTAGGTTTTGCATTTACGTGGCTCTTGGAGCCAGAAGCCAGGGGTTGGACTAGCTGACTTTCAAAGGTCCATTCTGCCCAAAGCATTCTCTGATTCTGTGAAACGGAGCAGTAGAAACACTGTGGCAGAAGGATCTGTGGCAGAAGGAAGTGTGGCAGGATTTCCACATCTCCCTGTGGATAGTCCCAGGCACGGCAGGGTGCTTTCTGTAGAGAAGAGCCTGTCTTGTGTGGTAGATGAACTTGATCTTTCACTTCTCTGCAGTATTATTTATTATATTTTTAAGATGACAGGGTGTTGGGGAATGAGTGTGTGTGTGTGTGTTACTAAGGCTTAGGAGAGAGATGGAGCAAGTGAGTTGCTGGCATCACATTCTGTGTGGGCTCTTGCTGATTTGGGTGCTGCTCCTCTACTGCACTGTAATCGTCCACAGTTGTCCTCCTTCAAGAGGCAGTTGTACAACTCTTGCGTCCTTTACCTCTCCTGTGTTGGATCCTGGTTAGGGAGAGTACGTGGCAGTAGGCATTGCGTGGAGGGAGGGATCTGTATATTATTTCATCTTGAGTTACTTTATTTGGTCAAAGGTTGATTAACCGGGGTGTTTATTAAAGAGATTGTGATGACTACTCGGTGCTTCTGATGACTACTCTTATGTCATAGTTCAGCTCAAACAGCAGGAAGCAGTAGGATTGTGATACTAGGTGGGTATTTCGGTTGTCAGAACGTCACTGCTAGCGTTGAGAATATGACTGAAATATTGGCTACAACTCCTGAGAAAAGTGTCATGAAATTTGCCCAGGCCCGGCGGTTCAGATGCTATATTTCATGTGAATGGACACTTCCACCAGAAGAACGAACCTCCGAAAGCTATTGGATAACTCGCTTATTCCGATACAGGTCAATAATCCTGATTCATAAACATCTCAGTGGGTTTCCTTTCCCAAAACATACCTGCTGGCCTGCAGAAAGCAGCAGCAGCTTAACTCACAAGATCTTTTTTTCAAGGAGTTGCATCTAAACCAGTTTGAGGTTGTTTTGCCAATCTACTGTTGGGGTTTTTTTTCTAATACCAGCTAAATATAATACTCTGTAGCGATGCACAAAAACTTTCAAGGGAAGTTTAAATCAAAGCTGTGCCTGTGCCACCTTAAAAAACTTTATTTCCCCTTATATTGAGGATCACAGAATCACACACTCTCCTGTCTCATCTGAGAACACAAAACGGATCCTCTTTAGCAGTGGTAGCAGCGGCGGAGACCTGTTGGCATAAGAAATCCTTTGGAGCAAGGGAGCACAGTGCAGGGGCTGTCTTCTTTCCCCCCCCCACACCTTGGGTTTACTACTTAAAGGTATTTGCATGAGAATAAAATCGGGTTCTTTGGCACTCATCTGCTCCTGCTGTTTATTCTTCGCTTGAGGTTATTGTCTCAGTTCCTGACAGCATAATTGGTTTCTGTGGAGAAGATTATGATATTGATGAGACTTATCTATGACTTCAGGTGAGGTGCAATCAAAGCAACAGTTCAGAATAGAAGGTACTGTCTTTTTTTCTCCTGTAGTTTTCACTAAGGCTCATTCAGCAGTTTAATTAAGGATGTTATTTATTACCAAGTTATATCAGGCACAGCTGAAGGATGGACACAGCTATGCCAAAACAGGCCCGATTTGGGTCAGTGCTGCTTATTTTGATTTCTAAGCTGATGTAAACTGCACCAGGCTAGTCAAATATACCCTGTTCACACGAGGGGTGCTCGCTCTCTGTGGCAATTTAGTGTTCTCTGGTGTAGACAGGCTGAAAGAATTGAGCTTGGAAAATGCTCTCATAATACTTCTTTCTGTGTATTAAATATTTCTTTGAATGGTTAACTGCTCTTGTACCAGATAAGATTTTTTGCGAGCAGTTATAATCAGAAAAGTTGATTTTATTGGGGTGGTTTTCCCCCCACTGCTTCCCAATTTGCTGTTTTATATCCCATCCTATCCCCTATTTTTTAAGCACCGTCTCGGCGTTTGGAAATCCTTCTGAGATCTTGGCATGTGTGTCTTCACTCCTAACATAGGCCTTGAAATCAGAGCTCGCTTGCCAGGAGTGCCACTGTTGTAAGCGGCAGCCTGGGACGGGCTGTCCAGTGGCAGGGCTGGCTGGGGAGCGGGGTCTGGTGTGGGTTACACTGGGTGACCTGCTGCAGCCCAGGCAGGCTAACGCAAAAATACCAAGAGTGCTCGTATGTGTTGCAGATGAGAGGAGTGGGATGATCTATGTCATGATTTAATTTGCTGCGAATGACATTTTGCCGTGGTGTGACTGGTGGATTGTCCTTGGGGGATGTCACAAGTTATTTTTTTCTCCCAGCTGGATTACGGAGCCAAAAGGCCGGAGGGAGGAACGAGCGTGAGCCAGGTTACGCGGAGCCTGGGGTGGAATCGGCGCAGGCTAGTGGAGACTTGGGCTGCCCACGGGCAGGTGTGGGACCAGGCGTCTTCCTTCCGGATGTCATCTGTTCTCCTGCCTCTGCTGGAGGCCAGCTCTATAATCGAGCCGCAAACACGGCTGTAATCGTGTCAGTTATCCTCTCTTCGCAGTTTAAAGCTCTCCTTTGTAGGCCTGTCATGAGACACGCATCCCCCCCTTCCTCTCTCCTCCAGAAAACACTGGATTCTGATATTACCTTGTGATTCTGAAAGCCAAGGCCTTAGGCACATGCCTTTCGTGCCTCAGCTTTCATCTGCTCCCGGTTGTGTACAACACAATGGGGGGAGAGAGAAACCTGAGGAGAGCGGTGAACGTACCCCGGGTCCCCTGGTGTATCACAAGTAAATGCTTCTCCCGTGGCATCGCGGGCGAGCAGGTCTGGGAGAACACCGTCACATACCCATCGTTGGAGTTTGAGTTGGCAAGAGGGCAGAAGTACAAACAAGAAATGGATATTTAAGGTATTCAAAATAAGGAAAGGGTGTAATTACATGATTCACTTGGCTTTATCAGCAGTCTCCTGTGAATGTGTTTAAAGTTTGGCTGTGTTTTGTAACTTAAACTCGAGCAGCCGGGTTTTGCGTAGCTCACGGTGTCACAAGGGCGTAAGGCAGCACTGCTGCCTGCTCCTGTGCCAGCTCCTGCCTGTTGCTGCCTCTTCTCCTGGGCTACCCAAAGCCTTCTTGCGGCCATGGGATAATGCAGACCCGGCAACCGAGCTGAAACTCGTTTGGCAAAAATCCTGATGCAGGGACCATTAGATGTGCTTCTTTAGGGCTTCTTGGTTGCTCAGCACATGCAAATATTTAATCTCATGTTTAATTCTGTGTTGTGGGTGTAGGAGCCAGAGGCAAAATCCTAACAACTGGAATGGAATCGGGATTTCCCCTGAAAGCAGGCCTGTAAATCCAATGGGAAATTTTATTCTCAGCACTCAGATCCAGGCCTGTGCATCTTGACCCTCAGCTCTCGAGGGCAAAGGCAGCGTCCGTGTTCAGGTGCAGGCCCTACTGTGACCTCTGGATCCAGAACAGGTCCCCGACTGACCGATGTGTAACATTTCCTACCGCAGGGAGATATTTTATTGTAAAACCCCGGCAGTGGGTCAGTAGGGCTAGAAATGGTTCCTCGAGAGCGAGGGAAAAAAAAGAAGGGGGGGTGCCCGTATGTGGAGCAGCCTGAAGCCAGATGTGGGCAGCTCTGCAAGCCGGATGGGTCACCTTGTATCCTATCTCATCCCAGCGCCGGTTCTGCCGCAGGCAGGGGCATCGCTTGAAATCCCAAAGTTTGCTCGGTGCCTTCCCCCTCCCGAGGGATGGAGGTTCTCTCCTCCCGTCCCGATGCCGGCAGCTGGAGGCGAGGCGGCAGGTAGCGAGGTAGAGGGGGGGGTGTGCGCGTCTGTCTGTCTGTGCGCGTCTCCTTTGTCTCCAGCAGCCCGTGCAGCGCCGTGCACCCTGCGGGCGGGCGGCCGCGCATCCCAGCGCCGCGCATCCCCTCCCCTCTCCTCTCCTCTCCTCCCAGCCCCCACCCAGGCAGGCCGAGCATCGG
>JANHFX010021119.1:15072-42971 GCA_027560015.1 Chloroceryle amazona | reverse complement strand
AACCATAGCATCATAGCTTCATGGAACCATAGGGAGTCCTTTTCCTCTAGGCATCTTTCCAGCCACCCTTTCCCAAACCTGTAGTGTTGCTTAGGGTTGTTGTGACCCAAGTGTAGGAGGCAGTACTTGGCCTTGTTGAATTTCATTCCCATTGGCTTTGGCCCATTGATCCAGCCTGTCCAAATCCTTCTGTAGAGGCTCCCTGCCTTCAAGCAGATCAACATATCACTTTCTGAGGGTGCCCTCAATGCCTCATCCAGATCGTTCATCAATATATTAAAGAGAACAAGCCCAGATACTGAGCCCTGGGAAACACCACTTGTGACTGGCCATCAGCTGGATTTAACTCCATTCACCATCACTTTTTCGTCTCACCCATCCAGACAGATTTTTCTTCAGTGAAGCACATGTCCATCCAAACCATAAGCAGATTCTCCAGGAGAATGCTGTGAGACAGCTTTACTAAAGTTGAGGTAAATAACATCCGCAGCCTGTCCCACATCTACTATGCAGGTCACCTTGATTCTTAGCAATTTTGTGTATTACACTTTGTATTCCCTTAATAAAAATCTCTCTGAACTCAAAAATGGCTTTTTTGGTATCCATTATTGTTTCATCTTGACCTCTACCATTTTCAACATATGATTTAGTATCTTCTGTTCCTTTTAGTATTGAGTAATAACAACAATCTTCACTGATATTCTAAGGTTTTATGATGGCATCAATCACCATAGATTCTGTTTACCAGCTTTGGGTTTGTTTTTATTTTCTTTTCTTTTAAAGAGAAGAAATCAAACAACACTTTGCATTTAACTTGAGGAAAAAAAATATGTTTCACTGATCTTAATATGACTCCTAAACAAGGGCAAATATGATTGCTGCTTCACAAGGAGGATATGACATGTAATTAAGTGAATGCTAACAGTCAAACTATGAATCAGTGTCTGAAACAGAATTTAGCAGTCATGGTGTCCTACTCATCTATCTAATTATTAGACCCTGATTGGTTAAGAATTTCCATTCCATAAACTATATTTTTGAGACTTGCTACCATGACTCTGTAAATAAACTGGAAGGTGAGAAACATACATTTAATCACGAAGATAGGCATTCTGAAAAATGTGTGATGTACCACTAATGGATTATCTGGAAAATTAGTATGAGAAGTAGTTTCAGAAAAGGAGCAAAGAATTCTTAGTCAAAGAAAAATTACAGATTTAACTTACTGCACATGTTTTAATTCTTAAATACCTCTCCTACACAGAAAATGGAGACTGCAGTATTCCAAGGAAGTATGCAAAAATTAGTTCAGACTATGCACTGGTGATTTTCAGTGTAATTTGTAGAATTTCTAATACAATTTGTTAGAAAGATGAGAAAGTTGTTTTTTTTCTTGCTCCCTCCTTGTCTTAAACGACCAGCTTAGTTGATGAATTAAAAAAAAAAAAAATTGCCACTTTAGAGTGGCATATATTTCACAACTACAAGATATCTGAGAATGACAGAATAGCCTAATTTACTGGTATCTGGGATTAGCAACTCTTTCCAGGCTTAGAGAATAAGATAAAAATTTTGGTAACTATTCATAGTTGTTACTTACTACAGTAAAATTATTTATACAACAACATTAGAAATCTTCCACATGGATGGCTGTATGCTGGCCTCACAACATCACTGTATGGGAAGACAAAACAAAGTTTATTAATATTATCAACACAAGGATTAGTCTCCCTGAATTGTTTACTGCTTTTATTTTTTTCTTACTAATAACATCCTGACAATTTGAAGGCTTCTTAGGTTTCTTTTCCTTTCTTCCTCCTTATTCTCCATGCTGTATTATGTTGGTATTTTTTTCTATAACACTAAAAGGTGTAGATGTGCTGAGTAGATATATTATATAGGACTCTCCAGAAGATTTCATCCCCTTAGGTTTTGTAATTGTGACAGCCCAGAGACATTACACCCCTTATTTAGGTTCCTTCATCATAACTTGGAATATCACAGGAAACTTGTACATTAGTTGTGAAAGAAAAAGGAATAGAAAATTAAATAAATAAAGAAGAAGAACAACACACAACCCATCCTCAAAGCCAGTATTTATTTCTCGATTTTGAAGTCATCTCACAACTTCTACCAGCTTAACATTAAAGTGGCTTAGATATAGAAAGCCTCATTGATTTATGTTCTTCCTTAAATTATGAACTAGAATTTCATCTCCAATGCTTATTACATAAAATCACCTGTTTAAAAATCACATGCCATACCAGGGTACTCACCTCTCTAAATATCATAGAATCATGAAATTATAGAATAGTAGGGGTTGGAAGGGGCCTCTAAAGATCATCAAGTCCAATGCCCCCTAAAATCACAGGCCACACAGGAACCAATCCAGGCAGATCTTGAAAGTCTCTAGAGAAGGAGACTCCACAAATTCGCTGGGCAGTCTGTTCCAGTGCTCTGTCACTCTCACAGGAAAGAAGTTTTTCCTCATGTTGAGGTGGAACTTTCTGTGTTTCACCTTGCTACCATTACCTCTTGTCCTATCACAGGGCAGCACGGAAAAGAGACTGGTCCCTTCTACGTGACACCCCCCCTTCAGATACCTGTAAACATTAAGAAGATCCCCTCTCAGTCTTCTCTCTTCCAGGCTAAACAGTCCCAGGGTTCTCAGCCTTTCCTCATAAGAGAGAGGTTCCAGTCCCTTCATCATCTTTGTAGCTCTCAGTTGGACTCTCTCTAGTATTTTTCTGTCTCTCTTGACCTGGGGAGACAAGAACTGAACACAGTACTCCAGATATGGTCTCACTAGCTCAGAGTTGACCTTCTGGACACACTCTTCTTTATGCACAGCAGGATACCATCGGCCTTCCTGGCCACAAAGGCACAGTGCTGTCCCATGGAGAACTTATTGTCCATCAGGATGCCAAGGTCCCTCTCCATGGGGCTGCTTTCCAGTGGGTCTACCTCCAGCCTGTACCAGTGTATGGTGTTGTTCCTCCACAAGTGTGGGACCCTACACTTATCCTTCTTGAACTTCATAAGGTTTGCCTTTGCCCAGCTCTCCAGTCTGTCCAGATCTCTCTGCGTGGCAGCACAGCCTTCCAATCTATCGCCCATTCCTCCCAGTTTAGTATCATCAGCAAACTTGCTGAGGGTAAACTCCGTCCCTTCATTCAGGTCATTGATGAAGAAGTTGAATAAGACTGGACCCAGAACGGACACCTGATGAATACTGCTACTTGCAAGTCACCAGCTGGACTCTGTGCCGCTGATCACAACCCTCTGAACTCTATTGCTCAGCCAGTTCTCAACCCATCTCACTCTCCGCTCTTCTAACCCACACTTCCTGAGCTTTCCCACAAGGATGCTGTGGGAGACAGTATCAAAAGCCACGCTGAAGTCAAGGTAGACAACATCCACTGCTCTCCTTGCATCTACCCATTCAGTCACACCATCACAGAAAGCTACCAGATCAGACATGACTTCCCTTTAGTGAATCCATGTTGCTTACTGTTGATAACTTTCTTTTCTTCCATGTGCTGAGATAATATCTCCAGAATTAGATGCTCCCTTTCCAGAGATGGAGGTGAGGCTGACTACTCTGTAATTACCAGGGTTTGTGCGTGTTCAGTTTACCCAAGTGATTTGTAACCCAATCCTCATCAACCAGTGGAGAGACTTCCTCCTTCCAGGCTTTCACTCTCACTCCCAGGGTCAGGGATTCCCGAGAGCTGGTCTTAGCAGTGAAGGCTGAAGCAAAGAAGGCATTCAGTAATGTGTGTTCATGTGCTCCACCTTCTCTGCATCCTCTGTCACTAGGTCTCCTGCATCATTCAGCACTGGCCCCACATGTTCACTAGTCTTCCTTTTAGCACTGATGTATTTGAAGAAGCTCTTCTTGTTCTTCTTTACGTCCTTTGCCAGAGTTAATTCCAAGAGGGCCTTGTCCTTCCTTGTTGCATCCCTACAAACCCTGACAGCATTCCTGTAATCTCCCAAGAGACCAGTCCCTTTTTCCACATGCTATGAAAATAATTTTTCCACTTGAGTTTTTCAGCAGCTCCTTTCTCATCCGTGCAAACTTTTTCTATCAAGAGATCTAATAAAACTCATTTTATTCCTTCATGTTAGAAACCTGCCCATGGTTAGGAGAGTTTAGGAAAAAAAAGTCAATAATCCTAAATGATTATATATCTGTGGTTTTGCAGTGAACATTTCACAAGTCAGAACTCAGTAGTTTAGCAAAACATTAGTTTTGATCTTCATATCTATGTTCATTACTTCCACAAAGAATTCAACTCCAACATCAGCAGGATTTCTCCCCCTTGATGAATATATGTAGCTGTTTTTTTTTCATGTCTGTCACATACTCTCAGGTTTTCTCATCAGATCCAGAGCAGCAAAGCACATGTCTTCACTGAAGGTTCATTTCTTGTCTTTACATAGGAAAGTTCAATAATTTAAATGTGGCAAAAATTATATGCTTTAGAAATTGTTATGACAATGTTAGAAAAATAGCCTTCTAGTGAGAGACTAACTTGTGTGTGTGTTTTAGTTGATGGATGATAATATGTTCTTAGATGTACAGAAGTTACAGGTATAAAAGTTACAGACCTCTCTACTGAAATTAGTACAGCTAATCCTCTCATGAGAAAATGCTGTTTCTATATTATTAAAAAAAAAAAAAAGAAAAAAAAAATCAAGATTATTATTTGATACACTACAGTATATTTAATCTTGTTTAAAAAATAAAAAAGTCTCGAGACCCTTACCAAAATCCCAGAATATTTAGTTAAATGTTTTTTTTATGCCCTGAACTCTTTCCTTGTCATAATAGAAGCATTACACCATTACATTTGGTTATATTTTGATAGTAAAAGACCAATACAGCAGTTCTAGCATTGTAATTTATCTATTCCTTATCCATCTCTGCTGTTTAGCTGGGGTTCATGATATATCTTTTCTCTCCTCATGCTCTCTCAGACTATACATTATTAAGGCTGTCATTTGAGCAGAACCCACACCCTGTAACATAAGGCTGAGCACACAACGTACTTTCAGTTCCTGTGTTTTTTTATTACGCCATTAGCAAATACATCATTACATAAAATTGATCTTGTACCAGTAGTATATGTATTTCTCAAGTCAGATTTAAGAACACCTAATGCTGTGATGTAGTCAACAATTTTGGGGGTTTTTTTTGTCATCATTCAAGAAGAAAACAGCACATCTGAATAAAATTTTTTGAAACAGTATTATTAATGTGGGCATTCAGTTAAAGTTCTCTGTGAATTCCCCAGAAAATTTAAAGAATATAAAAAGAGAACATATTTTAGAAAGGTAGTGTAAGACAACTGCTACAATAATAAATTTCTTGCAAGAAATATATTGCTATCAATTTCTATTCAGACCTTAACAATGTCAGGTAGATTATACATCTTTCAGAGAACACTATAAATCACCCTGAGTCTAAAAGCATTTCCAGTTAAATTGAATCCCCCAGAGCTTTAAAAAACAATCACACAACCTACAAATTATACAGAAGAAAAAAAAAAAAAAGAGTATGGTGGCAGTTATGTAAAGTATATTGCACAACCAACACCAATGTAGAAAACAATGCCTCCACATGGATATGGATACCATGCCATACCACAATTATACCACATGATTAGTCAAAATATGCAGTAAGTCTGAGTTTTCTGTGTACCAAAAAGCAAACTTAACTAAATACCATAACTAAAGCAGAAGAAAATGTACAAGCTAAGGTATTTCTTTGTGTTTGGGTGATCATTAGTAAGAGATAATATACAGACATTAAAACCTCAGTTCCAGTTATCACCAGCATCACTCCATGACCAGTTTTCATAGCTAATATCACATACTTTAATAAGCATGAACAGAATTACTGTGTTGTTCCTGTCAGAGAGGAGCTTACTGCTTTCCCTCTTTCCTCAACATTTGACCTACATGCTAAACCATTGAGGTTTTGTACAATAATCTTGATTAAAGCAAAGTGAAAAGCTTAAAAAATAACTAAGGGCTAATGGAAATAATAAAATACATCAAAAGGAGAGAGAAATTGTTATGTACAACCCTTGTCATAGGAAGAATACATTTCAAGTGGTCTACACAGAAAGCTATTAATAGAGAATATCAAAGGTAAAAGTTAATGCTTTACCACATACCTTTCTTAAAAAGTAGAGTTGTGGAATGATTGGTGCTAAACAAAAGTGACAGATAAGGTGAAAGGACTACACAAACATAATAATGAAAAAAAGGCAAAAAAATAATTAGAAAGGACTTGAAAAAACTAGCCATTAATCAGATGGGACTAATGACATTCATGCTGGGAGAGGAAGGGAAACAAGTTAAAAAAGTGAGCTAGGGAGCTACAGGTCAGGCTGCTTATTTTTGATTCCTAGGAAATCTGGTAATACTAATCAAGAAAATCATTCGTACCCACCTGAAAGGTAACAAGGTAGAAGAAATCATTAGCAGAGTCTGGAAAAAATTTACAGTGTAAGTTTGATACACAAAATTGTGTATGAGACAAATTATCAATGGCTTCATGTCAAAGGTCAGCATTGGGAATTTATTAAGAGTTTTCTGGAGCTCTGTCATAATACAATATAATCATATTGTATGATCCTGACTTTGGGTGTGACTGTGGGATTACTGCCTTCTAATGTTCTTTCAACGTTGCTTTTTGTTATTCTGTAATTAATGATATTCTTACCTACATGAATGTCCATGCATTTTAAAATAAAACCTTTTAAGGGATTATTTTCAGGTTGTATTACATAGACAACTTAAATAGCATTTCCCTTCTATATTTTAAAACATAACATTTCCTTTAATTAATGTTCCTCTTTTATAAGAGCAAAACATGAACAGTGCTAAACTTACTCGCTCTTATGCCTAATACCCACCATCTAGTATAATTTTAAAAGGATATGACCAGAAAGGGTCAATTATGTTAAGGTTTTTTGTTCTCTTAATAGTGTCCTTAAACATTCTGATTTCTGTAATCATTTTAGGAATGGGGTATTCAATTCACCATTCAAGTGATAACACAGAATATATATAAACTCTCTATAAAATATTTTAGCTATATATTTTACAAATATACTCCAGTCCTAGTACATGCTAACATTTGTCTGACATATTTTGGGTAGATATTTTCAATTTTTTCTTACTACTTCACAGGAAAAAATATACAACCTTTCTGAGCATTACTTTGCTTTTGCTTAGAAATTAGGTGTTCTTTTTACAAAATTATTTAATGATTTCATATGAGCTCACTAGCATTATTACCACAGCCATGGGAAATGAGAAAATCAATTTCTTACAGAAAAACAAGCCAGACAGACAGATGACTTCAGTTGGTTTCTGTGCTAAGCATGACTCTGGTTTTGCAACTGAAGATTGTGTACTGTATGTAATGATGCATTTGAGATGCTATTAGCTCTAAGTACGTGTCTGAATATACACAGCATATATATACAACATCTTCTTTGTGCTGCTGCACAGAAAGTAATGGCAGTATTTGGAGAGGTTATTTTCAATAGGATAAGGGATAATTTAGTGTTGGTTTTTATTTAAGCACCAGTATGAATGCATTACATCTATCCTGGAACTCAGATGCCAAGATTTTTTTAAAATTATTTTTTTTTCAACACCAAGGAAAAGACAAAATTACAGTGTAGTTCAGAAAAGAAAAGCTTTTGTGTAGTATTAGCTACTTATAAAAAAAAATCAATGTGGAAAAACAGCTTGAACTTTGGTAATAGGTGAATATAACCTTGAGTAATCTAAAAAGAAATGGTATAAGCAACCACAAAGCCAGACTATGACAACCGGACTGCTTTGGTCATTATTTTTTTGACTTGTTTTGGATATTCTTTTGAAGACCACCACCTTGAAAAGAAACAACCAGACCTAGTGATAAAATTGGTGGTTTCAGTCCTTTTGCTTTTAACAGGTGTATAATATAGGAAGGGATATCAGGAAGGTAGGATGTTTAGAACAGAGGGAAAACAAGTCAGTACTATTTTACCTAAGCAGTTAAAGATTGAGCTTAACTCTTAGCTAAGCATGTGAATATAGAGATTCAGAGAGGATAGTGAATAATAAGATATTATAACTGAACCAGAATGGAAGAAAATAAAAGAAAAAGGGCAGAGATAAGTATCAGAAGATACTCATACATGTCTGATAACTAAGCTTAACAAATGTGTTCCAATGTTTTTGAAAGTTTATCTTATTTAATGGACTATCATAAGTAATATGTAATATACCTTCTAAAGGAAAGGACAGATGAAGATGATAAAATCTGTGTATAAATATAACAACTGCTGATGTAAACTAAAGTAAAAATTTTATATGTTTACTACTGAGAAGAAACAGAACTGACAGTTGGAGAAGTAGAAGAGGGTTGACACTGAGGGTAGTGGGAGTTCCTATCAAGAGAAATGCTTCAGCTTGGGGAACAAAGATAGCAATTAAAAACAACCTTCAGTTACTCTTGTCTTCAGTAGGTTACATGGAAAACTGAGTATCCCATTCCAGTCTTGCAAATACTGATCTATGTACTTTATGTACGTGCATGTGCATATAAATTTGTGATTATCACTTCATGTATTTACAAAACATGTGGTACTATGCTGGGAGAGATGATTTCAAGACCAGCTTGCACAAACCCTCCTATGAGATCAGGGCTTAAACATAAAGTCTTCAGTCTGTCTGTTGTCCTCCTCACCACATCGCCGGTACAAGTAAGAAGAGTTTTGTACAAGCATCAGCAAATGACTAGGTAGGTAAACCATCACAGAAGGATTGCCAGTGTCTATGAACAGTCAAATTTTGTCCAGTCATAAACCCACTGTACATCTCAAAGAAAGTGTTTTCCTCAGGTCAATGTCCTTAAGGCTGAAAGGGCTGATACATGTTAGGAAACATTCAATTGTAATGTGTTTTATACTAAACACACATATTTCTCTATGGTACACCTGTGGTGTACCACACAGCCTCATCCAGTTACTGTGAATGAGTTGGTAGAAGGCTGTCTGGAGGACTAACTCTTGCACTCAGACAAGGTTTCATAAGTTTCTGGACTGGCGTCGATATTAACTTACTGATGTAAGTTAATTGTATAAAATCATTGTATAAAATCATGTCAACACAATCCATGGGGTGAAGAATGATAGACTGAAGCTCAAAAAAAAGCACTATCTAGATGAAAAAGTTACATGCAGTTGTTTAGCTTATGAGGTATAACCTTGAACTACTGTGTAATAATTTCAGCAAATAATAGACAAACTTTAAAATTATAAATTAGACTACATGAGTCATATGTCAAGTATTACCTCATAAAATAGATGTCAATATACCTCTGCATTCTTCCATCTGGATCAAAATTAATAATCCAATCTTAACACTGTGTCCACATCTGAGTGATACCTGTAGTTTGTTAATCAACTATGTCATTACAAAACACATATCTAAATAGTCTAAATGAAAAAGCAAGGGGTGAAATGACAGATATGAAAAAAAGGTAGTTTAAGCTGAGCATGATCAGGTAGTGGGTAAATGGGAGAGGGGAAGATGAGGAATAGTTGGAACTGTACTTCTGACTTCTCTAGCAAGAGTCTGCTGCTTATTAGCTGCAGCAAGGACAGATGGGTTGTAAATTCTGATAACACCTGGACTAAACAGAAGTGACATATCCTGGATGCTCTAATTAATAAAAGAAGCATGGGACAGAACCAGTCATTAGGAGTCTGATCATGCGTTGTACTTCTGCCTGTTCAGTATGCAGACTGGGAAAAACAGCACTTGGGTTTCTGAATAGAAAAAGAGGCAAAAAGAGGGGTTCCCAAAAGCCTTTACACATTGCTATAGTAAACAGCAGAAAACTATCTCAGGCATCAAATGCCATGTTTTATTACTGTAAACATGCAATTTCCAGAGAATCAAAATACTTCCTAAAACTGAATCACTAAGTGAGGATGACAAAAAAGTTTCCAGACTCCATTTTAAATACAGAAAGATGTCATTTTTAAATAATTTTTCAGAACTCCATGTACACCTACAGATAGACAGAAATTGTACATTTCTAGCAAATTAAGTTAATAACAAATAAAAATCCCATGACGGATTTTTCAAGCTCCAGGAAATGCATATTGAAAAGTGTTACTTCTAGCAACGTTTCCCATGCTTAGGCTCTACAGACAGCTCATGTGTACTTGCAGGCACCAAACACAAAAATAATGTATTCATATTATTTTGATGAAACATAATGTGAAAACGAAACAACATGAAAAAAGTCTAAAGCTGTAAAATTTTACCCCTACTTACAAAGTAAAGGGAAGCAAAAAAAAGATAAAAAATTATTATACTTAAGGAACTCTGACTGCCTTATAGTCTTAGATTGTAACAGCATTCAAAGCACACATATTTCTCATTGATTCAAAGCACTTTGGTCAGGACAAAGTACAGATAGAGGATAGGAATTAACTGCTTAAGAAGTTTCCATGAAATAAATATTTCAAATCTTATAAGAATCTAGTCACCAGAAAAAAAAAAAAGACAAAAATAAGTCTTCTGTAATGTCTATTTAAAGTTTCAAACTTTCCATTTTGGACATTCTGGGAATAAAATAATTTGAGGGCAAAATGCTATATTACTTTGCATTCCAGTGGTAACAGCCACAATCTTTGCAGGATCCATGACAGCTTTGATTTACCATTGTTTTAATAGATAAAGCAAAAGCTACACACACAAGCAAAGTATATTTTTCACTTCCCAATGTCAGGCAGGTGTTCAGCCATGTCCAGGAGAGCACAGCTCCGTCAAATGAAACAGTTACTTGTGAAGATAATTATCATCACTTCAAACATTCCCTTCTTTCTTCTTCCCCCAGCTTTATATGGCAATCATAATGTCATGTGTTCTGGAATATTCCTTTGGTCAGTTGGAGCCAGCTGTCCCAGTTGTGTCCACTGACAACTTCTAGTGCACTCCAGCCTTCTTGTTGGTGGGGTGGGGTGAGAAGCAGAAAAGACCTTGACTCCATATAAGTACTACTCAGCAGTAACAAAAATATCCCTGAGTTATCAACAGTGTTTACACCATATATCCAAAGTATAGCCCCATTCTAGATAATATGAAGAAAACTAACTCTACCCCAGACAAAACCAGCACAGTACTAATCTGCTACCAGAAGTGAAAACTTACCAATGTCTTAAATATCAAAGTGTGAAAAAACAAGTTTTGTCTCCCTTATTCAGACTGGAAAATAATTTATACTGTGGGCTCTTCTGAAGGCATATTTGCAGCTGTGAGTATGTTCAGTTTCTGAGGTGTGTCAGGAAGAAAATTTGTTTTCTCTGGATACCAGGAATTTCCTTTCTAAATGCTTTGCTTGACAATACTTGTGGTAGTACTATACCATGTTTCATGAGTCTCATCTGAAGGGGAAAAAAAAAAACTAACATATGAGGCTGCAAAAAAAGTAGTGATGCATTCTTTACTTCTATATCATCTCTGCAGAGAAGAATATGCAAGATTTTGATTCGTTGAGGGTCTTTTCTCTTTATTCAACAATTTCATTCTAAGAGAACAAAAAATAAAAAGATATGATGGACTAGATAATTTCTTTAAGCAAAAGCTTTCATAACACCAGATAATGAGCTCTTAGAAATTTCATGAATGAAACAGGAGAGAAACTCACATGGCTGGAAAATATTTAGATCAACTTAGAGGCCTTCAAATTAAGTAAAGGGTAATTTACAAGAAGCTCAAAGGGAATTCCTATAATCCCCAATATGTCTTGTAGAACCCATTAAAACCGTTATGTGATCTGATTCATTTATGCCCATCTATTTTTAATGCCTGAGCACAGTTTACCTACATATAAATCAATATAACATGTACTACATACAGTCTGATAATAACTAGTGCAAACGTAAGGAGGTATCTAATGGCTGACACCTTTCCCACCATTCAAAATCTTTGCTTCTCCTCATTTATCAAACCACTCCTTCATGGGCTGTTATAAAAGTGACTAGAGTTTCCACAAAATATATTGGCAGTGTGCCCTGCTTTTACAGTTCCCTAGAATAAAATCCATATCTAACATTCAGAACATTCTTAGTCCTCTAGTCTGATGCTGTAACCAGTCACAGTCCCACCACAATATACATGGTTATTTCATGTGTTGGAGATGCAATAACTCACTTTTTGAAAACGGCTTTGAATAATGAGGATATGGAGCTATAGAGTGTTACAATAGGACTAGCTTAACCATTTTATCTGTAAAAAGGGCAAGTTTCAGTACACAAATCAAGTGCAGCTTAACAATTACAGTGCTGCAGAATTCTATATTATTATCATTATTCTATATTTCTCATAATAATCTCATAATTTCTTCATAAAGAAGATGTAGCCATGTTTATGGACAGAGAAGAAAGAAAATTCTGATTTCAGGAAACTCTCAGGCCAAATGTGAAAAGTAAACCAGCCTAGTTTTCTTTTCAGACTAATCAATGTTACTGGAATGAGGATGGAAGAAGTAGTCACATGCAAAGGTCTTCACAGTGAGAAATTAGACATTTTCCAAGGGACATCAGGGATTGCACAAGGAAGTCAGAAATAGTGAAGAAGTTCACTGAAAGGGAATGCAGACTGAAAATCAGTGAGGCCAGTATAAGGTGGGGAAATTAAAAAAAAAAAAAAAAAAAAAGAAAAAAAAATAAAGGAAAACACAAACAGCTTTTGTTGTGGAGACAAGTACTTTTACTTTATCTGTGCATGTACACTCATGGGTCTATAGTCACTTCACTCACTGCATCATGTTTTGTGTCAAACCTTAGTAAAATGTCTTGGTTATAAAATGTTTTTTAGGAAAAAGATTATTCCCAAGAACATTAGCAGGAGACTGAAGTGTCTCCTTCATTCATGATAAGATTATGAATTTTTTTCTAAAAGCTAGAGGAGGAAATTGATTTACTCAAATTGTCACTCACTTTAGATTGGAAAAAAATAAAAAGGAAAAAAAGAAAATATTTCAAGAATATCTCTGCAAACTTGACAGATTTATGTCCATAAAAATTGTCTGTCCATGACAGGCATCAAAATTTATGTCCAGGATATACTTAAATAATAAGTTCGTTGACAAAATGCTGTGATAAACAGAGAGAGTGACTTAGACAAAAATGCATGTTTAACAAATTTCAGACATTCTTTCACTGTGCTTCAATACTGAAAGATGATCACTTCAGATTTACTTCCCGAGTTTCATCACCACACTCTATACTGTAAATCAGTGTTCTGTGCTACAAATCAGTGAAAGAAACTTCAAACAAGGAAATCTAATCACTGAGATGGTAATGGGGAATGTCTCAGACCTTAGAACGCAGTTCAGAAGTACAAACCGCCTTATCATTCTTTTAATTCTCTCACACACTTTTATAAACTTGAAACGGAACCTATAACTTAAAAGCACTGCTTTTTTTCCATCTGTTTTTCAGGGATTTTACATGTTTGAAGAAGTAAGAGTTATAAAGATGGAATTTGTTATTTGCATGTAAATGTATGGAGGAAATGAGTTCTCTGAAATAGGAGTTACTACTGAACAGGGTTTTTATACTGTTGTATTTATTTGTTAGATTGCTTTTAGGAGAAAGAATGGATATGCCAATTAGTAAGCATGATATTAGCAGAACAATGAACAATTGTTTCAGGATGACACTCATCTACCACTCTCAAGAACATTAAGAATGTCCCGTCACATTGAAGCTTTACTGTGATAGCCTACTGAACTAACCCGCATTGTTCAGTTCTTAATGGAAGCTGTGATTATCTGCTTCTTTGTTGAAACAAATAGACTTACAAAGGCCTAATTTTACCCTGCATCTTGGAAAACAAAACCAAGAACAAACCAAAGCAGGTCTCTGAATGTTTAGCCTATGATTTTCCTGCTTGGTCCTGTATTTTACCCCTCAGACAACAGTCAGGGGAAATATTTCTGAAGCTACCTGTAGACAACAGAGAGACTACAGCTATCAAACAGCAACAGCTTTTGAACTATTATTTTGTCACTCAGTAGCTCTCCATCTTCATTAACTTTAAAGTACAGCCATCGTCAAGCATCACATTCTTTCCCTGTAATGTTCTATCCTTCCTTTCTCTATCTTCATTATCATAACCATGCTCATATGGCTAAAATGACTGTCAGGGTCATAAATCTGTTTCTTGAGAGTTCGAGGCTGCTGAGTGGTGAAGCAGTTTGCAAACTACATTAGACTGAGGAAACTGTCTTCTCCAAAGAAAGATAATAAATAAGTCTAGTCCACATGGAGATTCTTAAATTGGATATACTTGCATTAAATGTGGTGATAGCAATAAGTCTCGAAGTTCTCGGGAAAATAAAAGAACTCCAATACCACCTAGTGTCAGCTAGGTACACTGTCCTTCACTGAACCTGGAGGCAAAATGGTGAAAGAAAGGGCAACCATAATGTGCAGTCCTGTAAAGACCATGTTGGGAGTGAAAGACAGGCTCCTGCAAATATGCAGGAAGAAAATACAAGACATGTATTAAAGATAGCTTCCTAATCTGAACCAAGTTAAGAGAAATGTCTGTTGTGAAATGCAGCCTATGGAGCTTGCTTTTGGGGACCTTTCTGATGAGATTCACTTTTTTCTTAACCCTTTGACAGTGAGATAATGGTAAAGTACAAATCTTTTTGAAGGATAAAAGTTAGGTATAATTAAGTTACTGGTTTGGGAGCCAAAATTCCTGGAATGATTTTTTCAGTTCCAATACAGCTTATCTGTGCAATCTTGAACAAATAAGATTCATCTAAAAATTTTACATTTCCACTCTTCTTTTCTGCTTTGAGAACAAAATCTTGATATAATATATGACATGACATGCTGTATAAGCAGTCAGAGGATTAGTAACTTCTGGAGTAAAACAAATTACATACCTTTTTCTGAAGATATTTATCTAATAATAGTTACAGTCATTTCCCATGCCATAAAGAGGTACATGAGAATCTTTCTAACCAAACAATTCATACCCCAAAGCTTTTTCTATTTCTATGCTTTATGCTATCCTGTATTTACTACTCTCCTTTTTAAAAAAATATATTGCATATTTTTCTATGGCATACCTAATTAGATACTGTAAATATTTCAGTCCAGTATAAAGAAACACAGCCAAAGACGGAAGATGTCATAAAACACCCTTCTCAGCCTGACTGGGCTCACACGAGATTACATGTGCTCACTGGTGTAGTTTTGTCAATCAGCCCTCATTTTGGCTCTCTACAAGACAGGAGGTTTCTCTTCAGCACTGCAAATTTCACATCCAACATATTTTCCTTTCTCCCAGTATCTGTTAAAGCTATTGCCTCTGATCTCTGTTCCTCAACTCCCAAAACATAAATGACTATGTTGTAGGACAGGCCTGGTTTCTAGACTCTGTGAGAAAATCTTAGAGAGAAACAATTTCAAAGTAGAAAGCAGAAAACAGGAAGGAAAGCAAATCAATATAATTGCAGTATTCATATACACACAAATCTATGAAAAAAAATTATAAGGGAGCACTCTGTTTTACTCATTTGTTTTGCACAGAACAACAGAAAAAAAAAATAATACTGCAGCAGCAATATTAGATATTTGGAAAAATTCCTCACACTCAGGATAGACAGGCTACAAGGTTTGTTGCTTGGGAACACCACAGACTTGCCTATGCTGGATATTTTTTAAAGCAGAACAAATAAAGTACCCTAGAAAAAAAAAAAGTAGCACAGACACAGTCTTTCCTTTGGGCATGTCTGAAACTAGTCTGAAACTATTGTAACAAACTGACATGTTTCTGGAGTTCCCCCATAGCTCTAATATTCCTTGATTCTATTACTAAGTATATAAAGCTATTTCTATGTTAAAGTGGGAAAGGGTGATGAAAGACAAATAATTATCAATCCAATAGTATCAACAACATGGCGGTAACACAGGGAAGATTAACATCTAGACGATTCAAGCTCCATTAGAAACTAATCAAAATAAAGTCATTTTAAAGTTATTTTAGGGTAAATTATCAAGGTTAATGACCTGCAAGAATACTAATATTTTAATGTATTAACAGTTCTTAGGATGACATTTTTAGGCAATCTATTCCGGCTCTTATTGCATTCCAGACCTATAAATTTGTAACAGCAATAGCCATTACTGTAACAGAGGAAACTCATTCTCTGTTCTTTTGTTACTGGATTCCAACAATTTCATTCAAACAGCTAATTTAAGAGATAAATAAATAAATAAATAAATTTTACAAAAAAAATAACCAACAAAGGCTTTTCCTTAACAAATACAATCTCTTATTGACAGTAAGATACCTCCATTTTCTTTTTATCAAAGCTAGAACCAAAATTAAGATAAGAAGAAGTCAACTAAACGGTCATCCACAGAAAACGTGATACAACACCTTCCCTTAGATCTGCCAGAACACTTTCTTGTTAGTGACTGAAAAACTGGATGAGAGTTTGACATCACATATACAGGAAAAATAGTGGAAAAGTAAATTCAAGCTGTGAATCTAATGGACCTCTAAACCCGTTTCTTCTAAACTCAGGTCCCTTTGAGGGTCTCTCTTTTGCCCTCTGAGTTCACAACCCTCCTCTGTTAATTCAAACCAAAATTACCAGCAGTATGGGTTGACACTTGTGACTGTGGATGACTAGAGGTAAAGATGGAGCAGAGATTCATATTTGCCACTGTCCCAGATCACTGATAAGGTTGACCATGTCTTTAAGTGCTAATGTGTAAACTGACAGTGACTTTCTTCCGGAGGCCACACCAAATCAAACTGCAGCCTCTTTCAAGAAGAAAATATAAAATGAATGTAAGTGTATCTTTTACAGCTGTTTTGCATATTGTTTTTTCAGTTATCTACCTGTCAAAAATGGCTTGTATGTAAAATACCTTTTAGAAAAAAATTGCTTGCTGTCAATCTTCCTTGCCAAATAAAGAAAACCAATGATCTGAAAAAACGTCAAACTTAAAAATGAGAAGGAAGAATCTTTTTTTTTCATTTGAACAATGAAAGAAAAAAAAAATGCATGATGCTCTGTTCTGTTGTTTTTAATTCACAGCAGAAACCTGAGCAAAGACAAATATTTTTCAGCAGAGGTTATGCAGCCAGAAAGAGACTATTAAGGGTTAACTTAGTATAAGTAAAACATCATTTTAGCGGTATTCCAAGTAGAATACATCAGAAATACCTCTTTCTATAATTTAATATGATGATTTTGTAAGAACAGCAAACCCTGACTAAATGATTATTAACTTTGCAGATGAATCCACAGACTTATCTGTTGCACAGAGTAAGCTGAAATGCAAGATTAAGAGTGCGCATACATCAACTTCTGTCAGGGGTGACAAAAAAAAATAAATAAAATCCACTGAGCAGAAAACAGAAGATGAAGACAAGAAGGACATTGAGGTGCTGGAGCAAATCCAGAGACGGGCAATGAAGCTAATGAGGTGTCTGGAAAGCATGTCTTATGAGGAGAGGCTGAGGGAACTGGGGTTGTTTAGTCTAGGGAAGAGGAGACCTTACTGCTCTCTACAACTACCTAAAAGGAGGATGTAGCAAGGCTGGTGTTGTCTCTTCTCCCAAATTACCAATGATAAAACGAGAGAAAATGGTCTCAAGTTGCATGAGGGGAGATTTAGATTAGATGTTAGGAAAAAATTCTTCACTGAGAGAGGGGTTAGGCACTAGAACAGGCTGCTCAAGGAGGTAGTGAAGTCATAATCCCTGGAGGTGTGTGGACGTAGTGCTTGAGGCTATGGTCTAATGGATAGGTAGATGTTAGGATGAAGTTTGGACTTGATGATCCTAGAGGTCCTTTCCAACCCGAATGATTCTATAATTCTATGAAAAAGGAAAAATTTCCAACCAGTGACCATCTGGCTACTGGCAAGCTAGTGGGATCCCGTGATGAAAATATCTCTCCAGTACAAGAGGTAATGATAATGAGGAAGATGATGAAAATGAAACTTTTTTCATTCCTTCCTACTACAAATACAGTCTTCATTGAGACTAACACAATGCCCCAACAGCTTATGACATTTTTAGTGCTGATATTAGTATTGTTAAAGATTATCTAACTTTTAGGTATCTAACTACTAGATAATATTTACTATAAAATTACGTAACTATTACCCATTTTCTACCTCCTAGGATCTGTATTTTCTAATATGAATTTATAAACTAAAAGCTATGAGTCAAAGGTTAAAGGGATTTTAAGTGTACAGTTATGAACTAAAATACATAAAGAACAAAGGTAAAGAGTCAGGGAAGGAGCAGGATGATTTAAACATCAGTGGCAATCACTATCCACAAGAGACAAGATCCAGCAAAGGTTCAGAGGAGCAATGTCAAGGGAAGAGAGCAGCTGGGACAGAAGGTCAAAAGCACTGACAGGAATCCTCTGGGTGTGTAGATGAAAGACTGTGAAGTAAAAAGGTAGGCCTGCATCTGCAAAAGTTAGTCCCATAGCATTTCAAAGGCTAAGGCACCAAAAGCACTGTGCAACAGTGCAATAGCAGTGTCAGCAAAATGAACATTTCACCACAGAGAAAACAAAGCAAACCAAAAATCCAAAGAAACCACAATGCCACTGTTTTTGTGCCTCTATAAGGAATAAGATAGAAACCACTTAAGATCACCACAGAAAAAGACAATGTAAGACACAGAAAAAGAAAAAAAAAAGGGAAAAATAAAATTGTATGAATTTCAGAAGATCTTCACTCAAAACCAGGACACGACAAGAATATCTGTGATGTTCTCAGACACTTATGGAAACAAGCTCTTATCCTAAGTGGCAACACCCAATGTACCACCTAATAGGAAAGGCAGAAAGTCAAGACAGTAAAGTTTATTCAGTTAATTAAACCAACTGCCTGGTTTAATTTAAATTTGACGTTTCTTGATGTATGAGAAAAGGAAAGAACCAGAAGCAAACATTTTGCCAGTATAGTCTTTTCCTTTGTATGTCTCTCACTTCCAAGGAGAAAGAACAGGGGTCTCTATGTCAGATTGCAAAACCAACTTCATGTGAGTTACAGCAGAAAGAGGTCTTTCATGGAGCTGGCGTTCGAAGCAGTTCATTTTACCTCTTGACATTTTCCGTTTTCTTTCCCTTCCCTTTCCCCTTCCCTGCTACAATACCTGGTATGGTTCCCTTACCTACTTCTTTTCTGGTGTGAACAATAAAATGAACTTGATTTATAAATCTGTAAGTGCAGTAGAACTGCCTGTGTTGATCTGATACCAGATCAACACAAGCAGTTCAACTCAACAGGCATACTAAGGGTTTACGTTACATTTTTGTTGGGTTTTTTTTCAGTTTTTGTTTTGTTTCTATTGTTAGGCTTTGGTTTATTTGTTGTTGGTTTGGGGCTTTTTTTTCCCCATTTCTTGCTTTACATTTTGCTTCGGAATTATCTGCAGAAATGCAAGAGGGGAATCTAATATCTGGGAATAATACCAGCCCCTAACAACGCAAAACCCCAAAGCCCTCCTTAATTTCACTGGCATTTTGTTTTTTCTTTTTTTCTTTTTCATTATAGTTGACCTTTATTTTAAAAAGCAGAATTGCCAATTTAAAACTATTTGTGGTTGAACAATTACCAGATTACTGTCAGAAAGAAGTACAATACTGACTTCCTTGAATCAACCTTCCTTGTATCTATCCCCTATCCAGGGGTTCAACAGACATCACTCATATGTGTTGGAGACCCCTATGTTTGGTGTTTTTTGCTAATAAGTAAAAGAGTAGGGAAATAACAGGTGAACAGGACCCCTTTCTATGATCCAAGTTTTGGGAGATTAAAATTCAAAACCTACTTTTAAAAGGCAGCTACATATTTTGCTTCAATAAACCAGATTTTAAGCCCACAGTTAATAAATTACAGAAAACTGTAAAATTACAAAAATCTGTAAAATTTTCTGAAAGTTAGATATCACTAATACCGAAACTACCTAAAAGTCTAAAGCTACAACAGCTATAATTCTATTAGGTTTAGATTAAATTTCATTTATTACTTCTGAAATCATGATAATTCGCAGTTTGTTTGCTTGGGAAGGAACTTGTATTCTGCACCATCTTTACACTAGGCTTGTGTAAAATTAGAAAAAGCACCATTATATTTTGTTATTAAAAAAAGATCTAATACAACCATCAACACAGCTGATTTAATCACAATCCATATAAAACAGGAATACAATTAAAACCCACAGTCTGCTACTTATGTCCATAGTAATTCTTACACCAAAAAGTCCTGCAAATATTAAGGAAGTGTTCACAAAACTCCAAGTGACCAGAGGAAGTGGAGGTGCTGTCCTAGTGATTAAACTGCTTAGGAGACCAGCAAAGCTAAACTGGCATTCATGTAGGATCAGAAATTAATAAACTCGGTTCATCAGAGCATGCTTTTGAATTTCTACAAGAAGTATTAGCTGTGAAATTTCCTCAGAATTACATGTCTTTTTTGGATAAGGATACCCATTAAGTCAATCAGTATGCATGCTTTAAAATTCTGAGTAAAGACATGATAGAGCAGAAGAACTAAACAGCAGCAAATGAGGGAGCTAATCATGTAATGAAGCTGGATTAAAAATGAGGTTGCATTCTGAAGGCAACCGTTATAAGAATACAGAAAGTGCATTGCCCTGGCATATACAATGCTTACTGCACCCATGCAATCACTAGACTTCAGAAATATCAAATTAATCTCGGAGCAGTTTATGACACCTTTGCATTCTTCTGTCTGCCTCCAGAGAAGATGGTAAACCCAAGAAAAGTCAGGTGAGGCTTATTCCACGGTTGTAGTCCCTTAGCATCTATATCATTAGCATCTCTGTGATACTCAGAAAACCCAAAAAGGAATGAAAACACAGATTATAAGCATCCCTGAAACATCCCTGGCCCAAGTGTGAGTCCAGGGTCTGTAATATATTTCATGACTGTCTCTCACCCATAACTGGATCTCCTTTGTATGGTCACTGATTTACACCCTGGACTGTTGCCCATTACACTGATTTATGCCTTTCACTAGGCACATAGACAAACTGTGACAGCATGAAATACACCTTCACAGGCAGAATATGAAGTAAGGTGCATGCAGCTTGTTTGTCATCTTGGTTCCAGAACATATAAACTGTGTAAATTTAAGCAAAAGGACCAATATTTTTTTGCATTGTCTCAGTGATAGTACCACTCACACCTGGGGATATGCATAGAGCTTCTCTCAGTTCCCAACAAGTTCTTCACATCTACCTAACTAAAGAAGCAGCTATCATACCAAGTTTGCTCTATGCAGCACTATGCATTATAAAGCTGGTATCCAGCAACAAGTAAGATAAGGGCTACATGCTTATTTGTTTGTACAAACATGCTGGCAAGTGACTGTTTTCCCTAACTATATGTATCATCTATTAAGTGCAAAAATAGATAAATTATTCAGAGTTGGAGGAAGCTGCCAAAGCTTGAAGAGCTATAGATTTTATTTATTTATTTACTGGCATATTATACCTTCTAAACATAATGCAGAGTGCTCAAGTCTAACAGTACAGGTTATTAAACAGATGACAGGAGATTAGGTAATATGTGTTCTCTGTACAGGTGTTTTCATCATTTTCATAAACAGTGGAATTGTTAAATGAAATCTGTCTTTTTAATACATGATCCCATTCAATCACCCATGGCTTGTTTTTGGACTGGTAGGTTTAACTGGATACTAAAGAACTGTCTTCTCCCAACCCTGTCCTGAATACCTCCTGTGTTTTAAGACACCACAATGCATGAATTTTTCACCTCAACTAATAAAATAAAGCCATTTAAATTGCTGAAATAGTTCTTGTTCTTCCATAAATATACTGGCAGTTTATTACATATATGCTCAAATACAGATCATATAACCTTTTCCAAAGCTTCCTGTATGTCTCAGAACATCAGATGGGCTATGTTTTAAACATTTGCACTTTGATCACATCTCCTGTCCAAGTCAGTCAGTGGGAGGCTGTGACAATGAGCTCACCTCTGTAGCACACGGGATACTGATAAGTTAATACTCATGCCTTGGAAGAAGGAGTGTGTAGGAAGGGCATCAGTTGAATTGTTCAAGTTTTTTTACCTTCTCCTTTGTAACATAAAAAGGAATTAACAATTCTGTATTGATGATAGCAAAAATCATATGTTTGAATGATGCCTGAAAATACAGTTTTGTATTAAAAATGTCATAACTGGGAATAAATTGATTCAGAGCCAAATCTCATTGCTAAAGCAAGTGACAACTGTTACTGACTTGCAAAAAAAAAAACCACACTAATTTTGTTCTGTTCCCAAGAACTCAGTGAAGTAAACAACCTTGCTGACTTAAGCTTTAAGGCCAGATTGACTTACATGGAAGTGGGGACTAGAATCATAAATGCTGCTTACAAGCAGGTGAATCTGTACATTCAACTTTTTGCATAAAGTCTCAGTCCCATTTATAATAATAATATTGATTTTGTCTGGGAATTTTTACAAATATACTTTCTCTGGAAGAAAAGTATAACACCTAGAGCAATTATTTTTGTGCCCTCTGCATCAGTCACTCCCACACCAAGGCATAATTCCTGCAAAGGGATTTTTTTCCTGAAAATAAGTATGACTATGATGAAGGTAAGACAACAGTAAAAACTACTGGAAAAAAAGATCAGACTTACATTTGTATTATCACCCATGATAACAGTCTGCTCCATCCATTGGCATACTGGAAGATCATAGCCATCATTGTATATAAGCACAAAGCCATAAGAAGACAAATGCCACCTTTTCACTAAGCCTGTGTTCAACCCCACTGAAATTAAACGGGTTTTGCTGATTATGATTTTGGGGGGGAATAAAATAATTAATTAATTAGTTTAAAACAAACAGACAAACAAGAACTTTGTGAAATTCACATAAGCTTCTCTAGTGAGGTAGGCTTGAAATGAAACTCCAATAAAATAGATAATCCCCCTCAAAGACTTTAGTGGTCTTAAACACACCATAGATATAATACACTGAACCAGAAATCTAGTAGTATTATGTCAAGTTTATGGTGTGTCCTTAAAAAAATAAGTTCAGAAAGAGTCTTGTTTACTGTATATATAGCTGAGTGAAAAGTTATGTGCAGAGACAGAGATAAAGCATAAATTATACATTTTTTTTTCACAACGAAAGACTGAAGAGATTTAGACCTTGTAAACATAAAGTACATGTGTAGTCCTGGTGTAGACATATAGAAAATTCATTATGCTTTTCCAAATAACCAAAAGTAAGGGCAAAGATACTCTAGATGAAGATATTTAGATGCCCATGGAAGGTGCTTATAAACTTTTAAAAATATAAATATGTCAATGTCAATGACATTTCTTTTATTTTTTTTTTCTTTTCCCAACATTTAATCATTTACTTTTTTCTTTATTGGTCTGTATGTTCTTTAAGAAAGAGAGTGAGATATCCAGATGGTGATACTTGGGAAGTTTGCTTCATAAAAAAGGTCAACTCTAAGATGCTCATTTGTTACAGGAACCAAAATGTCAGTGCTAAAATTGTGCAAGATATGATGTATCCATGTATAAAAGGTCATCCCTCCAGAGATACAAATTGGTCCAACTCCACTGGAATATATAAATGTATATCAATGTGTATTCCTTGCCTTATAGGAACGTAGCTGTTATGTAAGGTGGTAGAAAACAAAGCGGTAAGACAGTATCTGTACTGATAACGGAATACTAGAATGAACATATATGCAAGAGGACATTCTAATATTACCACAGTCCATAGACGTTTACCCTACATTTCAGCTGTGAATAACAGATCCCCTGCTCAGCCCCAGTTCTTGCTGTAGTTCACAGAATCACAGAACCATAGAATGGTAGGGTTTGGAAGGGACCTCTGGAGATCAAGTCCAATGCCCCTGCTGAGAGCACGATCACCTGGGGCAGGCCACACAGGAGCAGATCTGGGCAGATCTTGAAAGTCTCCAGAGAAGGAGACTCCACAAATTCGCTGGGCAGCCTGTTCCAGGCTCTGTCACTCTCACAGGAAAAAAATTTTTCCTCATGTTGAGGTGGAACTTTCTGTGTTTCACCTTGCTACCATTACCTCTTGTCCTATCACAGGGCAGCACGGAAAAGAGACTGGTCCCTTCTACGTGACACCCCCCCTTCAGATACCTGTAAACATTAAGAAGATCCCCTCTCAGTCTTCTCTCTTCCAGGCTAAACAGTCCCAGGGTTCTCAGCCTTTCCTCATAAGAGAGAGGTTCCAGTCCCTTCATCATCTTTGTAGCTCTCAGTTGGACTCTCTCTAGTATTTTTCTGTCTCTCTTGACCTGGGGAGACAAGAACTGAACACAGTACTCCAGATATGGTCTCACTAGCTCAGAGTTGACCTTCTGGACACACTCTTCTTTATGCACAGCAGGATACCATCGGCCTTCCTGGCCACAAAGGCACAGTGCTGTCCCATGGAGAACTTATTGTCCATCAGGATGCCAAGGTCCCTCTCCATGGGGCTGCTTTCCAGTGGGTCTACCTCCAGCCTGTACCAGTGTATGGTGTTGTTCCTCCACAAGTGTGGGACCCTACACTTATCCTTCTTGAACTTCATAAGGTTTGCCTTTGCCCAGCTCTCCAGTCTGTCCAGATCTCTCTGCGTGGCAGCACAGCCTTCCAATCTATCGCCCATTCCTCCCAGTTTAGTATCATCAGCAAACTTGCTGAGGGTAAACTCCGTCCCTTCATTCAGGTCATTGATGAAGAAGTTGAATAAGACTGGACCCAGAACGGACACCTGATGAATACTGCTACTTGCAAGTCACCAGCTGGACTCTGTGCCGCTGATCACAACCCTCTGAACTCTATTGCTCAGCCAGTTCTCAACCCATCTCACTCTCCGCTCTTCTAACCCACACTTCCTGAGCTTTCCCACAAGGATGCTGTGGGAGACAGTATCAAAAGCCACGCTGAAGTCAAGGTAGACAACATCCACTGCTCTCCTTGCATCTACCCATTCAGTCACACCATCACAGAAAGCTACCAGATCAGACATGACTTCCCTTTAGTGAATCCATGTTGCTTACTGTTGATAACTTTCTTTTCTTCCATGTGCTGAGATAATATCTCCAGAATTAGATGCTCCCTTTCCAGAGATGGAGGTGAGGCTGACTACTCTGTAATTACCAGGGTTTGTGCGTGTTCAGTTTACCCAAGTGATTTGTAACCCAATCCTCATCAACCAGTGGAGAGACTTCCTCCTTCCAGGCTTTCACTCTCACTCCCAGGGTCAGGGATTCCCGAGAGCTGGTCTTAGCAGTGAAGGCTGAAGCAAAGAAGGCATTCAGTAATGTGTGTTCATGTGCTCCACCTTCTCTGCATCCTCTGTCACTAGGTCTCCTGCATCATTCAGCACTGGCCCCACATGTTCACTAGTCTTCCTTTTAGCACTGATGTATTTGAAGAAGCTCTTCTTGTTCTTCTTTACGTCCTTTGCCAGAGTTAATTCCAAGAGGGCCTTGTCCTTCCTTGTTGCATCCCTACAAACCCTGACAGCATTCCTGTAATCTCCCAAGAGACCAGTCCCTTTTTCCACATGCTATGAATATAATTTTTCCACTTGAGTTTTTTCAGCATCTCCTTGATCACCCATGCTGGTCTCCTGCATCCTCTACTTTATTTTTTACTCAAAGTAATGCACTTGTCTTGAGCTTGGAGTAAGTAATATTTGAATAACAACCAGCTCTCTTGGGCCCTCTTACCTTCTAGAGTCCTAGCACAAGAGATTTCTCCAATAGGTCTTTGAAGAGGACGAAGTTAGCCTTCCTGAAGTCCAAGGTTGCAATCTTATTTATTGCCTTGCTTCTTGCTTGTATGGTACTAAACTCTATCATGTCATGATTACTACTGCCAAGGCTGCCCCCAACCTTCACTTCCCTGACCAGACCTTATTTGTTTATTAATACAAGGTCCAGCAAAACAGCCTGCCTTGTAGGCACTTCCAAAACCTGCATCAGGAAGTTATTATCAATGCATTGCAAGAGCTTTCTAGCCTGAATATGGCAGTTTCTCTACATGGGAAAACTCCTGACATTTCATAGGAAATATCTTTTTTCTTACAGAAAGACTTGGATTCAGTAATGTACAGAAGTATTTGCTTGCATTACAGTGTTTGAGTGTGCCTAATGACAAGTGAATTTTTTTAGTTAGTTTCTTCTTTGTGATTACTCTTCAATAGTCTGGGTGACTATTTGTGGTTCAAAGGATAATTGAAAAATAACTGTCAACAACTGGAAATGAAACATGATATGGACCATGATTTGCCTTCTCTCTGCATGACAGGATACTGCTTCACTTGGTGATTAACTGAAGTTATTTAAGCCCCTGATCTTCAAGAACAAGCCTCGCTGAGCTGCTCCAAACTCACCAGGTGATTACCTACCAGCTGTGTTTACCCAAAGGGATATGAGACAGATTTTCTGTGGCACAGTAGAAGCAGTAGACAAACTAGCCAGCCTTCTATAATACTGCAAAACTGTGGGTAGTTAGGGTCTGGCGGCTGGAAGATATCGCGTTGTACGGTAAGATAGGGCCCCTCTCCTGATATCCTGATAGCTAACAGCGCTTAGTTATAACGCAAGCAGGCGGAAGTGACGTTGTAAACCCAAGCTATATAATGCCATGTCACTCATTAATAAACGCCATTTGCCGTCCACCACACTGGTGTCTGCGTGCTGATGGACCGCGCAGCCTGCGGTTGGCCGCCGTGCCGTTCCTGAACAAGGTCATCATGCCTATGATAGGCAACACAAAACAAATGCTGAAATCAAGATTCACCTTTTGAGAGAAACTGAGACCCACAAATAGCTGCTTTGTACAGACAACATGTGCCTTTGAAAAAAACTGTGCTATAAGGTGCAGTTTACTGTTGGTATCTGCTAAAATATCTGAGGAGGGGGAAGAGTGAAAAGTAAAGAAAAGTCTGGTTAGAAGATCATGCATGGCTTAACCATCTTTCCAGTAAATTCTTTACTCTGAATGGCAGGACATTTTTGTGGCTTTTTGTTTGTTTGTTTGTTTGTTTTTTAAATAAATCATCTTCCCTTTCTAGTAAACAATGCACAACTTCTTAAAACATCCTAATACCAGAGAGATAGTCAGAAAAGACAGAGAGACAAAGAGCATTCAGACAGAGAACAGATTGGTGCTGGCTGTGACAGACTGGTGTGACACCAGAAGCATGGATCACTGCACTGCATTAGAGGCCACTCTGATCAATAGGTTATCGACCATTGCAGGGTGGCATATAGGTTATGAATTGCATCTCTTATCCTGTAATTTATCATAAGTGTGATCTTCCAAGTCTTCCCTTTTCATGCACAATTAAAATAAACGCTTTACAAAACAGAATCTGTATTGGTTTAGTTCCGATTGTTCAGTTCATCTGGAGATACATGAATACAGTTAATGGTTTCTTATATGAGAGAAGAGTCAGATCAAGAAAGAAAAGACAATGTTGCAGCTGAGAAACAGGGATTTCAGACAGAAATTGTGAATACTCAAGCTGAGATACTGTATCAGATCCCTTGTGAGACAAGAGATTTATTCATACCCCTGCAGAATCATTGAATCAGTGAGTCTCACACTGCTGGGAAGCCTATTCTTCAAGCATTTTCTTCATTAAGCTATCTCACTCCAGGGAGCTGCTCTGTTATAGCTGGATTTATAAAAAATGGATATTCAAGGCAAGTATTTCCCTAGGGCATATTCTGTACCCCTGACAAACCTTCAGAAATTTT
>JANHFX010021115.1:0-69158 GCA_027560015.1 Chloroceryle amazona | reverse complement strand
TCACAGCTGAAGGGGACTTTCCTCAGCACAACTCTTAAGAAAAGCAACATGGGTTTTGGATTTACCATCTTTGGTGGCCATCATTGTCCCTCCCCCTGCTGACCTGTACCCTTCCAGGGTTACTTACTGTGCAAGGAAGATGCTGTTCCATGACTCAGCCTAATAAAGTCTTGCAACATCACCACAGCAGTTTGGGTTTTTCTTTAACATGTTTATTATTATAGTATCAAACCTGTTCCTCCCAATAGAGCTTGCAGTTGAACAACATGCCTGCACATTTGTACACACAGTCTGTCAGCCCACCCCTCAAACCCCAGTGCACATTAGGGGTTGCTTTTTACAGTTCAGCTTTCCCAGTTCTTGCTTTCTTACACTGGTGGGCTCTTGTCAGTCAGTCAAAGTGAACCACATCCCCCCCCAAAAACCTGCCCGTGTTTATACCTTAGTGTAATGGTACAGCAGCCTGCTCTGCAGTCTGGTAGCCATTTTAGTAGCCATGTATGAACATGGTGCCCCAAGCACAGCTCTCCACATAAGCAAGGTGGTTCTCAATACATCCTTGCTGCCCTTTCTGGTGAACCCCCCGCCGTGGGTCAGAGGCAGCCCATAACAACGTGGTCAGTGCTTGTGCCATGAGTCAGCTTGACTCTGTGTAACCCAACCACCCAAGGGGGCCAGTTGCGAGTGTGCCTCTGCAGGCAGACTGCAGGATGGGGCTCCTGCCTGCTCAGCGCAGCCTTGATGCAGACTATGGTCATGCCCCATCCTCTTTCCTACTCCCTGTGCACAGCAGACAGAGCTCTGCACACCCAGCTTGCTTACAGCTTACCCCGCCTCGTGGTGTTCACAAGCCAAGCCTGGCACAAACAAGAGCCGTATTTTTTAGTGAGCCTGCCCTTTACCAAAAAACTAAAGCTATTACTGTTGTAAGCTTCTGCAGGTTCTGCATCAGGGCATGGACCTGAGCACGGCTGTGCTGGCCTGAGGAGTACAGGACTCACACTGCAGGCAAGAGCTGTGTACATAGCTGGGCACCCAGGACCTGCGCATCAGGGCTGCATGACTCCAGCACCATAGACTATGCTGGATAAGCACCTACCTTTGGATGCTTCCTCTTGGCATTCAACCAGTTTCTGCTACCAGCCCTGTTCAAGTTCCCCAGTTATTAAAGGGTCACAAAAAGCCTTACATTTTGCTAATCTAGAATGACTGGATGTCAGTTAGCTACAGTAGTTTTTGGTTGTTTGTTTGTTTTTTTTCTCTGCCAGTGAGGTAACCACTTGCCAGCAACAGCACTTGACAGCTGATGCTAATGCAACAAAAGGGAGCACTACCGTAAGCTAGCAGGCAAGGCCATCACTTGTTAAGCCACAGTTTCCAAATGAGCTACCCTAAGAGCAGTTAGCTGAGCTATCATATTAGCTCTTAGGACTACTATCAAGTTACTCATTGTCTGATATACGTGTGCCCCCTTCATTTGGCGTGGAGGGGGTGTGTTAAAAGTCTTTATTCACTGTGTGAGAGCCAGTTGTGTGTGCTCTCTGGCTCCAGAGTCCTTCAGCATGAGCACCGCTCTGTTCACCAGCAGCCATCCACCAGAAGTGGCTCAGATGCAGCGTAAGGCTCCCAGCAGTACCTGTCCATCAGCGTGCACTGTGGGGTAAGGTAACCATTTCACCTGCAGTGTTTATGAAACCACTGAACCATCAGACACACAGAAGAACGCTGACTTACCACATAAGCAGTGCCGATCTCCAGTGCATGTGGCCACTTCCAGCTCTATCCCTCTGTGGCATTGGTACCAATGAATTAGCAGTAACGTGGTATAAGGACGGTTCTCCCAGGGCATGCTGAAGGGCAGAAACACCTTGAATCCTTCGTTACACCTTAAAGACAAGGGTTTAGATTATGCATTGAATGCCTGTTCTAGAAGGGAATTTTTTTGAGCCCTCTGAGAAAGAACTGGAGTGCTAGTAGGGGGTGAGGGGTTGGACTAGATGATCTTGAAGGTCTCTGCCAACCAAAGACAACATTTTGTAATTCTGTGATTGTGTGACAGGTAACCTGAGATGTGCTGGTGATGTTTCCTAACCTAAGACTCATCTAACTCACCACCCAACACAAGAAGCCTCACAGGTGTGGCCACACACACTTGGCAAGCAGCCAGAGAAACCTAAACCAGTTACAAAACCACATCAAACGGTAAGTTTTCCCTTACATAAAGAGGTACAGGCAAGACACGAGTACAACCGTGGCATCTGTCACAAGCTGTGAGCATTTGGCCCCGGTATTCAAAATCTCTTCTTCCAAGGCACAGGCATGGCTAGATTACACCACCGGCACTGAGACCAAGAAGTCTTCTTCCAAGTTTGTGATGCTCCTGTGTTGCCCAGCATTCATGCAGGTGGCACTCTCACTTACCTTGATCATCTGGAAGAGTTTGCAAATGCCCTGGTTTTCTACAGTTGTCACCAAAAAAGCCCTTTAAATTTTATTCAGCCTTTCCATGCCAGCACAGGTTAGGCATTGGTACAGTTACACGCCAGCACAGCATTTTATAGCATAAAGCCATGTCATGGTGCCATAATGTTAAAACATCTGCTGAGCTAATACCACCACCCTAACCCGAGCTTCTATGAAGTACAAAAGTTTGACTTTATTCCTGTCTGTTCAGTGCATCTTTAAAGCAAGTTTTCATGTTACACTAATAGTTGGACATGTATATGCTCAGGTGTACAATACTTCATGTGTGAACACATGCACAAGGCCAGAGTTGCAGAAACTGACCAAAAGCATCTTCAGAGGTCATCTAGTTCTTCCCATCATTAGTCTTTAGTGCAGCTATGTCTGTAACGCATGGGCCACATAGATTTATGTGCCTCCATACCTGATGTGTTCCTGCCACTCTGTAATAGAGTTCCCCTGATGAAGTCTGCAGCTAAAACAGTGCTGGGCAATCCGACTTCTATGAAGAGCTGTTGTGTTGTCTAATGTTATCCCTCTTCTTTGGCAACTGCATTTCATTGTTCCTTCTCCTCTGATTGCGGCCAGATAATTTCCTTTCTTTCCCTCCTTGGGTGTCATGTTTTCTAGCCCCAGCTGTGGATTTAATTTCAGTGATCTAGAGGAAGCAGCAGCCTTCTCCATCTTAGCTTAATGGCCCAAAGAGCCAAACAGCAAATCCCCCTGGAGTCAGTAATTTTTATCCTGTGACCTAGGGGACATCATTCATGTCACATCTTGGATGATATTTCTGGAGCAAGACATGAAATATCTATTACTGGAGGCTGGGCGGGCAGAAAGCATTCCCGTTAATCACTGACTCCCCCCACAGGCAACGGGGCTTTACACAAGTGCCTTGGACACAGCCAGGTTCGTCTGATCAAGTCCAAACTGACAGCTGTCTACAGCATCCTTTGGGCAGATGATGGGCATCATCCCATAAAGCCTAAGGGGCATGCGGCAGACAAGCAGACCTTGGGGTATTTAGTAGGTTAATATTTAGTTGTGCTTTTTGTAGAAACTAGATGGTTTTCCAGCTGCTTAACGTGTTTCTGTGGTATTTTACTCAGTTGTTTATCTGTCACACTACAGTCTGGCTCTATTGCTCCAACAATCTCGATTAGCACAGGTTTACTCCCCTTCCTATCTGGCACACAATCATTTGTCCCCAACCTCAAAAACAGAGAGAGCAAATCACAATGTCCCCCTGGCTCCATTATCATGTCAGGCACCCTCAGGTGCTGAGGCTTACATACCAGCTACACGGTGCACACATAGAGCCTGCTGTCAAAGTTCAATGCACACCTTTCCAGGTTTTTACAGGTTTTTCAGTCACTTTCCATAAGTATCATTTGCTTAGGCCCCACTATCTGAGAGCACGTTTTAGTCCAGCACTCTGCCCAGGATGGTTACAGTTCATAAACCTACTTTTACCAACCTAGGAATGGCTTTGGACCAGCTGCCTTCACTAAAAGAGAACAGGCCAGACTTATTTTGCCCTCTTCCTCCGCAGCCTGTACATATGTAATATGTTCTGGAGAGTTGGAATACTTGAAATAAGAGATAGTCATTTGTCTTTATGGGCTGCATCAAATGGTGGATTTAAAACAGTTGGAAGTATACAGAGCAAGGGTAAGAATGAGGAACCTTGGTTTGCTTCCTTGGTAACAGAATCTACAGCACAGCAGGAGAACAGAGCATGATAATTAGGGAATTACAGCTGTTAGTCACAGAAAATATGCTGCAGTTGCAGGTCAAGGACCCGAGGTTGTGGCACAGGAAGGAAAACTGTAATTTAGAGTCTGTAAGGAACTCACTACATGCATTACACTTCTTGCTACTTATAGCATCTCCCCACCTGTTTTCCAGGGCGGAAATCAAACAGACAAGAACACAGATCAGCAAACAAGCACCAAAGAAATTGATTTTTTTTCTCTATGAAAAGTCAGATCAAGATCTACTTTCATAAGAACTGGTTTTAATAAGAACTGGATAGTCCATCAACTTGCTCATTGCCCCTCTGTCTCTGTTGGCAACCCTCCTTCTAAGCAGGACAATCAGAAGTGTGAACTTGTGTGTGAAGATGAGGGCGAGGCCAGAACTTGATCCACTGGGTTATTCTGGGAGATAGCAGCTCCCTTAAGAAGCACCAGTTGTTACAATGGATGTTATTGTGCAAGTCCCACTGAAGCAGGGCTTGGCTCGGAAACCTCCGTGTATTAAGCTAGAGCCTTTCAAGTTCCCTGCAAGAGGGAGCTGTTCCTGAAAGGAACCGAAGGATGCAATAGAAAATACAAGCCTCAGGCTAAAGACAATACCACTTTATTTTCCTAGCCTTCAACTTGTCAAAAAATCGCAAAAGTTCACTCAAAAGCCATCTGAAGGAGCAGACCTGCTTGGCACCATCTGTGAAATGCTGTGCCACAGACTCTTCGTCCAACAGAGCTGGTCCCAAGGACCAGGGTGTGCTATAGCTGACCACAAAGCTGGGCAAGGGGCTGTCACGGCCACACACTTTCAGAGGTGACTTATCTAGAGAGAGTTTATGGTGTTCTCCTCATCATCCTCCAAGTAAAGTCATACACAGTCCATGTCCAAAGCAGGTTGAAAACTGGACCCCCAATAAGTTGAGAAAGAGTGGCTTTACTAGACCTTGAAGGGTGCTGAGTTTTAATATTCTTTTAGTTAGTTAAGCATATTCATGGAAGATACAGACATTCATGCTGCACTGATATGAATCACTCTTGGAAAAGCTGATCTATGAAACCTGCGTGCTTTACTGTGATCCAGCTAAACCCCTCACAAGGAGTTCCTCACTGTCATGCCACTCAAGAGGGAAGGTTTTATTTCATTTATTTCTCCAAATCTCCTCCACCCTCAGTTCCACATTGGTCACATTTGGGTTTCGATAATCTTCCTTTACTAAAATTCTAGTGCATGGAAAAGCATCCTTCTTACTTCTCTTGTCCTTAAATCAAGTTGCTTCGGTGACAGAGACCTGACTCTTACAGGTGAGAGCTGGAGCATATGGGAATGTCAAGGAACCTAACCTTGCTGAGGAACAGAAGAAACAGCCACCACACCCTGAGGATGACCAAGAGCTGACAGTCTCTTTTCTTCCCACCTGCCCCTGTTCATCCTGACCACACCGCTGATTCAAAGGCCAGTACCAGAAGACCTCAGGCCATGAGGCTCGAAGCTCTCCATAGAGCATAACTCGCTCATTCAAGTGTTAATAAACAAGACTTGGAGCATTTGCTTGCTGCTCCAGCTAGCAGCTTTGCATCATAGATAAGCCAAACTCATTCTTTCCATGGAAGAGCAGCTATTAATAACTTCCTATTGCCCAGCCAGCCTGCTGACCAGTAGCCAAGCCTCCCCCGTTCTCCTTGAGGGCTGGCAGCATGCCATGCAGATCAACTAATTCAAACTATTTTGGGCAGGAAGGTACTTCAGTGTCCTAGACCCTCAGACTGCCCTAAGCCAGCCTCTGTTTCAAGGTGCTATCACATGAATTCACTCACTGCGCACAGTTGTGTGAGGTGTCACTGCAAGAGCTCAGAGGTGAGCAAACCCCCTGGCTCTGGGTTAAAACCCCATCCCTCAGTACTCTGCCAGCTGTCTCAATGTAATGTTTTTCTGACCTTGTGAGCTCTGGGGACATGTGACAAACACCCTCAACCAAAGGGGTAAGATACTTTCATTCTCCTTGGTGAGTTGCCCAGCCTAGAACCTGTGCCTTTCTCAGAGCTAGCTGTCAGCCATGTGCTTTATTCACCTGGGGGTAGGGCAAGTCAGGCCAAATGCTTGATGGACACTTCCCTCCTGCCTTGCTGATGGCTATTAGCACACTCTCAAAGGCAAGCTGGCTCCCAATCTCTCCTCAGAAGACAAGCTTATTGAGATACAGCACTTCAAAGAAGAGGCATTGCTGTCATTTGGGATAGATTTTCTGTACTTTAAGAACAAATAATAGTTGAGATGCACCTTGGTCTTGTAGCCTCTTCATCTGAGCCACTTAACAATAATAATGTGATATTCAGTTTTAAAACTTTCCAGATGAAGATGGCAATTTGCATTTTAGAGTCCCATGCAGTGACTTGCCCAAGATGTACCTACACCCACTAGTTTTCTTGCTGCTACTTGTGCAGCAATGTCTCTGAGGGAAACAAGGCTTCACCAGGTCTTGGTGCGATGCAGCCAACACATCTCAGTAAACTTTCAAGTCCATCCAGATAGTGCCAAGTGCTTGCTGACATTTTTAGCAAGCAGAATAAGTAAGTATTTAAGGACATATCCTTCCCCAAACAGGCAAGAAGAGCCAATCAGCAGCTGTTTCTCTGGAAAGATTTTCCCAGCAGTACAAACCCTCCATATGGAAGCAGAAAGATTCTAGTTCTGGGCAATAAATGCATGTCAGATGACACTGCCACTAAATATACCTGGTGACTGTTAGCATGATTGTTTTGCTCCCAGGCTGGCTCCCCTCTCTGGTGTGAGCAGCAAGAGCATCATAAATGAAACAGCCCCAAGATGAATACAGTTTAATCACTGAGTGTGAAGTTCAAGGGTGGGGAGGGAGCGCAAAGAAGAAGGAAGGAGAACTAATATTAAGTGTAGAAACTAATACAAAAAGCTGCTTGGATATTAATAGTGTGCTGAACTAATAAGATGCAGCCAAAGCTATGAAGTTTCTGTAACACTGCAGCAGCTGCTACTGTGAAGTAAGAGACTAGAGTGGATCTGTGTATTTACAGCAGTTATCTGAAAGCCTGGGCATGTAATTCCACTCAGAATCCCCACCAACACAAATACATTAAAAGCAGACTCAAAAAGCTCCTGTAAACCCACTAAGCACAATAGCTAAAGTTTCCACACGGAATAATTCATAGCATTGCAGCTATTCTCACACGGGGAGCCTTGCGGGACTGAACAGGGAGCAGAAGCTCTTGCTGAAGGCAGGCTGAACTGCAGCAGCCCAAATACCTTCCAGCCCTCTTGATGGCTTTAAAAAGCCTTCTGAGACAGGAACCTTTAACATAGAGAAGTCTGCCCACAGAAGTTATGCTAGACATTGACTGTTTAAAAACCCTAGATCCACACTGCCTTTTTTTTTTTTTCCGCTACATGCCCCTACAGGCAAAGTTGGTTTGTATATTTAGAGCTGAGACGAGGCATCTGTTTCCTTCAAGTGTTTGGTTCTGGAGACAAGAAGCCCTTTTAGCCATGCTCTCAACACTGCTGCATCAAGAACCAGGAGCCCAGCAATGCCTGCAGCCGTAAGGGATACACCAACCACACGGCAAAGGACTATCAAGGCTCAGCTTCACACCTCTGAAGGGAGCGATCATGTTTTTCTTTGGAAGCATTATCTCCCACTGTTTCTGGTAAAGAACAGCCATAGGTGGTCAAGGATGCAGGCCCTGCATAGACTGCTGAGCTAACAACAAACAATGCCACCTACAAAGTCTTGGAAGGGCTGGTGCTGTAAGCAATCCCCAGAGGCAGGTCTGCCCTAGATCTTTTGGGAAGAACAGAGGTTTTCAGCCTAACACAGGCAGCTGAGCATCTGCATGTCTGCTGATCAGCTCTCACTCTGCCCCAAGCAGACTCACTGTAATTACTTTTGCATGGAGTGACCTGGCCTGCCTGCATTAGACTCAGCTGCAATCTCTTGGTGCTTCATCTTCTTCCATCTCCTTGAAAGACCTGATGGATGTTTGAGAGACACCAAGGTCTTGGAGAAGGAAGTAGTGCAAAGGTTGTTTTGGACACAGCCCTAGCATGCAGCTCCAGTCTGACTACTCAGATGCTTTAGTCTTCATGAAGTAACCAGGACACACACTTTCTTCTCTTACCAGATGACAAGAAGGCCTCAAGTGCAGAGACCAGGCCTAGGCAGAGACACATGCCCACAGAGCTAGAGTAAAGCTCAGAGCACCCACCACGCAGGGTAGGAACTCCCTACAATAGCTGGCAGATGGCAGCAACATTCTAACAGCTCTACTGTGCCTTCTGTGCTCAGAAGCCACCCACCCATGGGCTTTTACACATTACTACTACCTTGCAAAAGGCTGAAGAGCCTACATGTCTGAGAGCCCTTCACAAAGCACAAGAAAGGTGGCATTTGGTGAACCCTATGGAAGAGGAGGGGAAATTCAACACACTGTGAATTAGCATAGCACCTGCCGTGCTAGGGGCATGCTAGGAAGAGCTGCAATGAGAAAAGAGCAAGTAGTGCTATTGCCCAGAAATGCTACAGTTATATGTATGGACTAGGATTGTCTTATGCAGTGAGTAGATAAGTGCACAGTATGAATGTATTAGGGATGATTGTGGTCTGTATACAAGAAGACTGCAGATAAACAGGATCACCATGATCCTCCTGGACTCCTTAAGATAAGCAATAGCCCTAAAGAGCCTAAAGCTCTTGCCATGGTTAACTACTTCAGTGAGAGCTCTCTGAAGGCTGGGCAGCAGCCTAATGCTAGATTGCAAGACATTAAGAGAGCAATAAATGCCATTTTGTTAGGGAAGCTTTAGAGAGGAGTTACAGTTTGGAAGACTCATTTTAAGCTTTTGTCACTTGCAGGAAAGAGGTCAGGTTACTTAACTGCTGTTACTACAATTATCAAGTGGAAAAAACCAGTGACTTGAAGAGAACATTGCAGTTCATAGCAAAATTCCACTATGCTTTTCATTAGGTGTGTCCCAATTAGTTCCAGTACAAATTAGCTAGACAGTTGAAAGAAAGAAGGTTTGCAGAAAATTAATTTCACAGTATTATCAAGTGGAAAAAGAAAACAAGGAAAGATTCATTTCCCATGAAATAGTCACAAAAGTCACTTTGGAGATACCATAGACCCTGCAAAATCTTTCAGGCTTCCCATGTACTTCATTGACAAGAATCAGGACTAAAGACAGCACCTGACGTTAAGTTCTAGGAATGAAAAGCAAGAACTTAGTAGGGTCAGTTGTAGAGATGACTTCAAAGTGCACTTGCAGGCTGCTGAGCAACTGCAGATGCAGGCAGATGGCTCATAACAACACTATTCCACCAACTTACACATACAAATTGTTGCTAATGAGGCCTGGCAAGCAACATTAGAAACCCTCTCCCCAGTCCTACTGGGTTCAGTGACCATCCAGATTGCAAACTAACAAGTCAGCTTCAGCACCTTCAGTGAGGCCACAGGGCAAACAGGGAAAAACAACAGGAGTGATACCCTACAACTCCGCCATTTGGTAGCGTGAGCTATAGTTTTTCTCCTGCCAACTCAGGCAAGTTTCTTATAGAAAAACTTACGGGTTTCTACTTTACTGACATGCAGAAAGAGGGCCTTGTCCCTTCTGCAATACTCAGCTCCAACAAGAGTAGAGTACATCACCCTATTTGCAAGAGGAGACCTCAAGAGCAGAACACAACAAAACATTGTTGAAAAGATACTTTAATGTATTTAAACTCCCCCATATATTTATATATGGCAAAACTGCAAAGGCCTATTCACTTTATCTCCACTTGAAAACAGTGTTTGGGAGGGGTGAAAGCACTATCCTTGCAGTTAACACCAGGACAACTCCTCCATGGGCACCCTGGGGCTGAAGAGCAGTTCCCCCTGAGCCTGGTACCTCCTTACCCAACCTTTCCTGCCCCCATCAACCAGAAAGGGCCAACCTTCACTGAGGCAGCTCTTTTGAGTGCTTAACATGCACAAGGTAAGAAGAAGAGCTCCATACTGTAAGGAGACAGGCACACCACTGGCTCCCAAGCCAGTAAGCAGCAAGTTTCTCAGTGGCAGTACCCCTGTTGCCTTCAACTTCTTCTTACTGACAGGGATTAAGCCTGGAAAAAGGTTGGTTATCCAGAACAGTGCTGTGATCCTATACTTGGCCTTTTTTCGGTTGGGTGGAATCAGACTGGTTGCACAGCGGTGCAGGGCAAGCCATGCACACATGACTGAGATAAGGAGAGACATTAATGAAACCTGCAGGGCTTTCTCAGACCATCCTGTCATTCAGTATAAGAATCACAGTGGAAACAACTCCACCTTACCTGATCTGGGCATTGAAAACAGTTAAGCTCCAACATTAAAGGAGCATACACTTGTTCAAGCTCAAGTTAGTACACCTACAATCACAAAAATCAGAAATTTACCCACTGTACAGAGAGGTCAGATACCAGAAGCATTTCCATTTACTTCCATCTAATTACACAAGTATCAATTGGAGTTGGACTAGATGACTGTTGTAGGTCCCTTCCAACCGATAGGTTCTATTCTAATTCTCTTCCACCATGATGATCTCCAGACAGGAAACCCGGTCAATGCCACAAGACTGCACAACAATACAGAGCAATTCTTCCCCCCTTCCAGCTTTTTTTTGAGAATTTTGGTTTACCCAAAGCCAGCAGGAGACCTTCAAGCTGTCACAACAGCCCCAATCTAGTAGAAAGTTATTTTACTCTTTAAGTGCTACACAGTGTGAAAGCTGCATGACAGAAATCTGCATGGAAAAAAAGGCTTAGGAACAACAGATTTGAGAATTAAAGTTCACACAAGAAACATTGGCTAAAAGACACAAGGTGACATTGAGATGAATTTTATAATTAAGAGAGATGAATTTTATAATTAAGACTCTCCCAGATCCGGGTCTCTTGACCATACTCAGAGACAAGCAAGAACAATCATCAGGGTCTAGGAAGAGTCACAACAGGTGATGGGTTCAGTGTTCTCTGCACAACTGGAGGCCTATCCCAAGTGGTTTAAGAGTCTTAAAGTACTCAGAAACTAGTGCAATTGATTATTCCAGATATATGCCCCAGAAGCAGAGCTCCAGCAGAGATGAGAACATACAAACATGGTAAACACTCCTAGGTTGCTGCACCGCAAAGTGACCATGACAGGACCCTAACGGTTCTCATTACAGACACCTGCAGTTCAGTGACTGAATCTAACCCTTGGTCTCCCCATCCTTAGGTGGCCGGTATTTCTGGGAATGACTTTATATTCCTCTAATTTGGGAAGTTTCTTCCAGACTTCCTAGCTGTACTTTTTTTTTTTTTTGATTCCTGTTGCATCTTTTACTTAATAGTCTAAAGATGAGCCAGAAAAACCAATGAACTTACACACTCTAAGAAAAAATATTCCTGCTGAAGAGCAAGAAGCAAGCTACTGGAACCAAGCTGAACAAAAGCAGAAAACCAAAAGGACTCTGCCTTTCACTACAAAGATGGCCACAGAGTGAGATCCTGCACGCAGGCATCCTTTTCATGTTGTTAGGAGATGGTGGCCAAGAGACAGAGTAGCAAGACAGATGTGATGAGCACAAAAGCTTCTTTCCCCTTTTCTGTGTATCAGATGGCTGCAGGCCTGGGGTTCCTGCCTGGATTACTGGGGCTACTCTCAGGTCTCCCTCACAGCCTGTTATTGCCCACGATCATTTTGCTCCAAATGTTTTGACTACTACTAGCTGTCCACTGTAGAGCCTCAAGCCTTTAATGGAAGGAGGTTGGGAGGGGGAGGAAGATGGTTTGCACGTGAGCTCAGAACACCCATTCCTGAGCAAGCACCCAGAATTGGGCAATTGGTTGGACACTGGCAGTGAGGGTAGCAAACATGTTTGTTGCACAGGTGGGTGACTGCAGAGTGATAGAGTTTGTCCCCTTCCTCAAGTCTCCAGCTCCTCCTATCTACACAGGGCTCATGCACCAGAATTTACCCCTTGCTCCCTCTCCAAAGTTTTGCCAGTGCGGGAGAAGCAAGAAAACAGAGGGCCTGCTCGTCTGGTATTTCTACTTGCTGCTGCTATGGTGCAGTGATATCCTAAACAATATCAATCAAGGTCTACCAGATTTTTGGAAGTCTTAACTCAAGAGACCTCACAACTCCCCCATGCGGTTAAGAAAAGGATATTGGCTCATGCCACCCACTACTGAAACAGACACCCCTAGGCTGGAATGAAGCAGCTGTATGACACCACGCAGCAACACTTCACAGCATTTTAGGGTAGAAAGCAATTAACCTTTGGCTGAATCCCCTTAGCTTCAAGCTACAAAAAGAGTGTTTGTTCTGTTTTCTTCTCTACCCCCTTCCTCTCCCAAGTCTGCACAGCTCTGGTGTTCTCATTAGCTCACTGCCCGGGATGCGTTCTGAACGTTGAAATGGAGAACAGTTGTCATCAAATTAATGGGCTGTTTATTCAGATATGAATTTTATTTTTTCTTGCTTCTGCTCCAGAGTAGTGGCAGCTGATTCAGATAAAATTAGAGTGTGGCTGTAGTGCATTGTGTTTCTGTTCAGATGGTAAATACACTAGAGCTGAGATCTACTTGAGATCTCAGCTGTACTTTAGAGCTTAGGGAGATGAGCAATGTCCTCTCTACAGGTTTTGAAAGAGCAACTACTTCAGCCGAGAGGAGGCATCTTTCTGCTCACTGCTGTTTCTTTCTAGGTCTGACTAGAATTTAGTGCTATTTTCTGTACTTACACAGAACCTTCATCTTCATGGTCTTGTCCCAAAACAGGTATCAAACTCTCCATAGCTGCATGCAAGCCCTGAACTTAGGTCAGACTACTTTCCGGCCACTATCTAGGCGATGCATTAAACTACCTTAAGGATTACATGACCTAGAGAAAAGCAGTACATTAGCAGCTTTATCTTTCTAGATGCTCTTTATCTGCTTAATCCCATTAGTCTTCCATACGCTTCCATAAAGTATGTTCATGAACAGATATGGTGTGTAACTGCATCATTTCAAGCAGTTAAAGAAGCCACTCTTGACACCTTCATTTTCAAAGGCCCTTTTGCCTTAGCTATCTACACAAAAGGTTGCTGTAAATGCTCCTTCTGAAAGCAAACAGTAAGTCAGAAAACAAAATTAAGAGTCCAAACAAAGCAGTGCTTTCCTTCAGGTCAGCCTCACTAGAGTGATGCGTACAGAAAAGGAGAGCCTGCATTAGCAGATACCCTGATAGTGGGTTTAAAGGAAAAGGAATCCATAAAACCTCCAAGCATTCCAGCAGGCTGGGTACCCAGGATCACTTTCACAGTTTAGGAAACAGTTTCACCTCAACCCCCACAAACTGACCCTGGCAGAACACAGAAAGTTTGCACATAACAGCCATGTTTGTGCTATGAGTAATCCAGTACTCTAAGTTAACGTTCCATTTTGTTGGTGGAACAAAACATCTTGTTATCACATAAGACATTAGAGGGGAAAAAAAGAACTACACCACATTAAAATGGTATCAGTGAGAATTTCCTAAACCCATTTAACAAGAATCTACCCATGGAATTTCATCATGTCTTTCCCACTAATTTTCAGTTTTACACATTATCCCATTTTTCCAATACACCAGAAGCAAAGCACATGTGCTCAGGCAGAAACAACAGTCTGTGCTGGGGGAGTATCTTCTTCAGAAATAATCAAACATGGCTCTTTTGATTACTCACAGCTCAGTGAAAGACAAGAAGGTGCCTGACTCTACATTTACAGACAAGATAGTAATATCTTATATTAATATATAAGCGCCTTATAGTAGTATCTTCCTTTTGCTTTCCATTTTGTCAAGCTTTTTGCATACCCACAGAGCTAATCTCACTGAGCTCTGCAGTTCAGGTTAGAAACTCACTGTCCTGAACAGAGCAGGAGACTATCGCCTGCTGCTGGCCAGCAACGGAAGGAACAGCACACCGAGACAGACAGAAATGAAAAGTGTTGCTTTTATACCTGTTATCTTACAGTCAGCTAGGTTAAAAAAATAGAGAACTGTATGCAGGGGTTTGTAGCCAAGTTGAACTTTTGTTTTTTATTAGTTTGGTCTTCCAACTTAACTAGTTAAGTTTTAACTAGTTAAAACTCTCCAGAATAAAGTCTAAGCAAACACAGACTCAAGCATCTGAGGAAAAAAGTTGAGGAGCCTCATCCGTGTCCTAGAAATGCTCCAAGACTGCAAGGCTTTCTCTCATGGCTTAGAAGAGAAACCAATAGTAATCCGGGGATCAAGTACCTTACCTATATTACAGTCACACTTCTAATCAGTTTGGAAGCCCTCTGAGACACTTCCCAGCTCTCCCCATGCATGTACACTCAGGCTTTTTACTGTTGCAAAGAGAAAGAGAAAACTAAAGCAAGGAGAACTGCATTCAGCCCAGTGTTATTTGGCAATGCTGAAACTGAGAGAACAAGTATTAAGCAGCTAGTGCAAACCCACTATGCAGTAACTGTCAAGCTCCTGGAAGATCTGTGAAGTGTCCTTTCATTCTTGCCTGCTCTCAGATGGGCAGGTGCAAGCAGCAAGGCAGGAGTGCAGAAAGAAACTCTTAGCCCTCCAGACAGCACAGTCTCCAAAGACGGTATTACAGTCAAATAGCACAACCCATAAAGCAGCCCTTTTCTGTCTGTCATCATTCTTGCCTTATTGTCCCGGGCTTTGCTTTGTTCGCTGTGAGCGGGCATGCTCCAGTTCGCAGGCACATGCCAGCAAACACGCTGGCATGCTGCCCACCCTAAGTACCGTGTAGGCAGGATGGCGCCTCTGATACTTAAACAACATTTAATGTTTTACATCATTGTGGGCCTGTAGATTATTTTCTAAATCCATGAAGCAACAGTGGATCAGCATGGGGTTTGTTAATGCTGCATAAGGAAATAATGCATGAGGGGGAGAGATTAGTGTGGAGCACTTGAAATTACAGTTGGCATTAGCTATAGAATAACATATAGCATGTGATGACCTACTCGTCCCAGGCTCCACAGTGCATCTAACAGAAGACTCTAAGAAAGGCAGCCTTCACAAGCAGCAGACGCTTTCACTATTTAAGTTCCACCCTCCCAAATTCTTGAGAAAAAGTTTCTTTAGGGAGCTGCGTAGATGAACAGAATTGCTAAATATTAGTAGAGACTTTTTTTTTTCCAGAAGAGGACACAGCTGTAAGGTAAAAAACCCTCAAACACAAGTCTGCTTCTCAAGCACAAGTTATAAAATTCAAAAATTAAGAACAGTATCATAAGCGAAAGTATTTGGCATTTGTTAATAGGAGAAGGTTGCCTCGAACCACAGGAGGGTGTCTTACCAGGGCCTTCACAGTGATACCTGCTCGTTCAGTGAGCAACTCTGCTATGAAACTAATTTTGCAGGGTTAGTGTTAAGACCCTTTTGGTTGCCTTGTATTTGTCACTGGTGAGGGCAACAGCAAGGAGCACATCTGTATTTCCAGAACAGAAGTCTGCCAATAGAAAAAGAACCTGTCCAAGACCTCAAGATCAAGTGACACAAGTCTCAAAACGCTGCAGTTTAAGAAGCCACCCCTACATTTGTAGCTTAACTCCTTAGCAAGCACTGAGAGCTGTGACTAACACCCTGGACACTGAAGGTACCTATCTTGCCCCCACAGCCACCACTGGGATACTAAGGCAGCAAAGGAGAGCAGTTTTCCTTGAAGATGAGGAGCTGACAATGATTAACCACTTCACCACACAAGCAGCCACCTCTGAAATCCAAGTGCCTTGGTCCTACTCAGATCCTAATACAAGTACAACCTATTCCTGTCACATTGAGTAGCCCTGTGCTAGAGTCACTTCAACAAGATGCTGAAGATTTAGCCCTGGCTGTCGGGTTGCCGTCATTGACCAGAAGTGACCGAGAGCACCATGGACATGAAGATCAAGCAGAGCACAGCATACAGTCCTTTCCTGGAAGGAAACACTGACAGCAGACTAGCTTATCTTTGTTTCAGTACCAGAAATGTTTAGGACCAGGCTTTGAAGAAAATGTAAGCATATTTAAGTGTGCTTCAGTTCAACAGTTAGTATTTAATTACCTATCTGAACTGACTCTACACCTAGGTAGTATCGGGCAAGGTTTAACTAAGAGAGCCTTCCCAGAGGGTGTTTTACCCTGCCCTTTCTCCATTCCTCTCTCACAGTGCTACAGAAAACCCTGTATTTTGAAGTTACATCTTCATGGGAACTCGGATAATGTTCATTATCGTCATTCCTGTTAGCTTTTCCACTTCATATTCTTCATCCAGTGGTCAGAACTACTTTTGGATACAGAAACTTGATTTCAGACCCTTTTTCTGCTCTGCCTGGCTCAGAGGCCAGGGTCAGCAGCTTTCTAACATCCATGCCACCCTACCAGCCACATACCTATAAAAAGGCAGAGACTGTCCCAGGTATCCTGGAGCTGTACATAACTTCTGAATTCTACCCTTAAAAAACAGATTTCTTGCTTTTATTTAGGAAAAAAAAAGTTTTAAAATACCTGAAATTGAAGCAGTGTCTTGTTCTTGGAACACATTAATGCCGCCTTCATTCTCTAAAAAGTTTGGCCCCAAATAACTTTTCCTTACCTGTCCATCCACCAAGCTGAAGAAAAATAACCAATTGTTCACACACCTCTAGTTTTCAGCAGAAGTCCGCTCCAAAGGAGCTTCACCACGCAGCCTTCAGTGCTAGTTTCTCTGTAATATCAGAGCTTCCCCACAGACATTTCTCAACAGTTCTCTTCAAAAAGGACTGACTACTGAAGTCACCTAGCAGTGCCTTCTCTGCTTATTTACAGTACTGCAGCAAAATGTGTTTTGAAGTTACCCGTATCCTAGCAAGTGTCACCACCTCACATGCAGTGCAAATGATACTCTTTTTACACTGAACTATTCTGTTTTACTTAACGTCATTTTTTCATTCTTTCTCTGTAGAGGCTTCCAACTATTGCTGGATACAAAAATTCATCTAAATCAGTTGTGCTCCAGAGAGATATGCCTTCAGTATGACTCCAAGATTATTTCCTCTAAAATTTGATAGGCAGATGTGTACTGCTTTGTAGCATGATCCATTTCAACTGCGTTCCAGCAAGGTAGGTAATCCTACACTGTCCCAGTTTTATAAGAATCCAGGCAATTTGAATTAATAGCATAAAAGCAGAGCACTCGCCATAAACACGGAACAGTTGCTTTATTGCACTTGTCAAATGCATTCCTCTCTTTGGTCACAGCTATGGTCAAGGAATTTAACAAAAAATTAACAAGCAATTCACAATAAGAAGGAACCCCAAAAAAGGTCGAAGTTGGAGAAAGCATCACATACCCTACATGTTTCAACTCTTATGTTTTCTCCAGCCTGGTTCTCACTCTTGGTCCAGCAAGTTTCTTCTAAGTCCCGTCCCTTGTTCAATGCACATTCCAGAGTGGAAAGTACCCCGGAGAGGCTCTTCCTTTCAGCCTCCCAATAAATAGGGAGTGACTAAACAAGCAATTCTAAAGGTGTTTACCAAGCACATTTCAAACTGCTTTTCTGTCTGTAACTACACCACCAAAAAGAATTAGGCAACCTCACCATCTCACCTACTGGAACAGGCTCATGACCAGATTTATGGTGGGTACCATTGTCTGTGGGAAGTCTCAGTGCTCCAGGGCTTAAAGCACCGCTGGGCACTTTGCACAACCTCCAGCTATTCCCATTTGCCCTATGGTGATGGGGAATTACAGCTTTAGAAGTATCACCCCTACCAAACACCTCTGAGGGCAAAGTGAGAGGTGCAGACAGTCTGAGCTCATACTGAGTGCTGGCTCCTTACATGGGTAACACCACAGGGGCAAAGCACTAGACTGGCAGAGGACTGTCCCAAAATTCACGTGCTTCAACAGGACCACCTTGGACAAACCCTTAAGATCAAGAGGTTCAGAAGTATTCTGAGCCCTGTCACAGAGCACCACTGCAAATCAACGAGGAACATCAACAATTGGGACCATCCACTCTGGAGGAAAGCACCTGAGATTTGCAGTCCACAGTGTGGAATATAGAACAGCAACACTTACACAGCTGCTTTGAAAAACACTGGCAAAAGCTTAACAGAAGGTGTGACTGGAAACAGAAACATTCAACTCTCTGAAAAGTGAATGGATGCCGCACACAGGATAAATATCTGCCCTATTTGCTAAATAGAAACACAAGGCAGTAGGCCTGTATGGAATGGCTGACAACATCCTTGCCCAGGTTATTAACCTAGATGGCTCATCATGTGCACAGCCATCTGCCTACAGCTTGGCTTTGAGTCCCAGGTGTCTGAGAGAGAGCCCATGGGCTGCCGTGCCCACACAGAACACGGCTGGAGCAGACAAATCCCTCAGCACAGCCGGCCACACTCCCTCACCTTTCTGCCAAGCCTTGAAGCTTGGCCACCAAGCAAACACTTTAAGTCTGAAAAGCTCTATTTTCCATCAGCAAAGAACAACAGTGGATAGAAAAAAGTCTCTAATATAGTATTTATAAAACAAACCATGTTGTTTTAAAATCACTGCAAATGACCTGAAAAAATCATGTAGTTGCTATAATAGAGGCAAACAGCTTGACAGACCCACTATAAAACAAAAAATTCACCATTTTGATGTGGCGTGGTGGTGGTAGAAAGCATAATTTTATCTGCTTTTACTGCACTGACCTCTGAACCTTTGCATTATAATCTGAGAAGCAGCTGTGCATTTAGACTCACACCGTGCTGCTACGTTCCTCTGTCTGTTGGGGATGGCGAGTGTCACTCGGGGTGATTAGCACAGCCATTGCAAAGGCCGCCGCAGGGGAAGACCCGGTGCCCCCCACCCGGGACAGGTGCATACCACTGTCACATCCCACACGTGTGCTTTGGGCCCATTACCCACGTTGTCATCAAAGCAGACTATTAGCGGTTAAGTTTAATATCACACAAGAGACTCCCAGTAGTTTGAATTAAACACCTTGGTGGTGCCTGTCAAAGGCTTACTCTCTTCCACAAGTGTAGCAGAAAGCATTTAAAGATAAGGTAGTGGGGTCAGAGCAGAAGATGCATCAGGAAGCTTTTCTTGTTCTCAAAACTGAAAAATAAAATATCCTATTATAAAAGTAATTTCAAGTCAGCAGATAGGTTTTTCTTCAAGTCTGCCACAAGCCTAGTCAAGAACTATTCTGCATGCAAAGCACAGAAGTCATAATACAGCAAAAATTCACGAAAGTTTTGATGAAAATTAAGTTTAAGAACATAAGTAGAACATAAGTGCCTAATACTTGTCAGTCATGTGTGTATTTCAGTAATCCTGCAGGCACAGAGGTCCACATGAAGGTCCTGAACACTGCTCATTACTTGAGAAAGCAAGGGAACCTCTAGCACATTAGCATTTTGGCCCTGATCCAAGAAAGCACTTAAGCACGTGCTTAACTTTAAGCAGAGTGCTCCCACCCACATAAAAGAACGACTTATTCACTGAAAATTAAGCATCTGCAGAAATACTTTACTGTATCAGCTTCTTTGCTGAGCATCTTACAGGATTACACCCTATCAAGTGACTCTGGAAAAAACCCTACCTAAACAGAAGTTGACTTCAGGCGGGACTGCTGATCACCAAGAGCTGCCTAAGCACATGTGGCACTCCCCAACAGAGGCCCAAGTCCCCCTGTCTCTCACAACAGCTGCACAGCAGTGAGGAGCCTCTCCCAAGGACAGCGCATGTTTAGAGCTGCTGTTTCAGCCTTTGCCTTGTGCTTCTAAGAAAAGTTACGTAGAAGCTCTTCACTCTGATCAAAAGCTTGCCAGCTTCACTGAAGGCTGGCATGTAAAAGCCTAGACCTGACACAAGACACTACACTTCCTACACAAGGTGAGAGTTGCTTCTACTTAACATGAATCTACTCCAGGTTGGTTGCTTTTGGCCAGGCCCTAAAGACATTAAATTATATACAGAAGGAGGTGATGAGGCAATAAAAGCAGCACAGAAATTAATGTAGACAGCCAGAGGATAAGGCAGTAAAAGCCAGTTCTAAGCAGGCAGTGGAAAGGCTGTGTCATGTCTTCCACGTGCATTTTTGGATGGTCATCATCACAACCACAAATACTAACTATGGTTGAAGCTCTCACAGCAGAGTAATAATCATCGAAACTACTCCCAGTGTTAGATTAGCTATCCCTAAGGAAAGTCCATGCCCAAACACCCTGAAGCCCTTCTGGGATGAAGCCTACTAATGCCTCCCTCTTGCACGCTGGATCTCCCTCCTTGGGAAAGAAACCTGTGTGCTGAAGGCAGGATCCCAGTATGAGCAACTGGAAAACTGCAGAATCAGATTTGTGTTTCACAAAAAGCACTTGCCTTAACCCTACAACTTAACCTTTATTGAACCTTAACCTTATGAGTGTTACTGAGTGCAGAACTGGTTTTAAAGTAAGTTTGTTACTAATTACAAGCTACTAATGTCTGTTTGTTAGTGGCAGAAGTTTAAAGACACTTATATTTGAGGGAAGCGCTGGTGGAAGCAGCAAGACAGCAGTTTATGGTTTATACAGAAATACTAGTCTGACCAAGGCTGCTGGATCTGTCTGAGCAGTGCTACTCTGAGATCAGAATATACCTCTCTTTTGCAGTGCAGCTACATGGTGCTGCCAACTTGCCCTGAAGCCAAGAGCATAAAATGTAGTCAGACCATTTTGATCAAATCAAATCTTCCTATTTCTGCACTAAGTTGTGCAACAGGCTGCTTCTGAGCAGAGAATTTGAGTTATTTACACTAAAGTCTCAAACTGGCCACCCACCACGCAGGTCTCCTACCTGCTGCTCCACACTAAGGCACACCCTGCGTGCAGGACACCAGCACAGGCACCTGTCAGACCCCATGATTTGTGACCCATCTGACAAGGACGGCTGGAGCCACTGTTTACAGCCCAGTGTCAATTTTGGCTGTGTGTGTTCCTGCTGCTGTCTTTGGGAGCACTTTCCTTTCTGATCCATATCAAAGGCTGCACCAATACAAACACAAACACATGAGTTTTACAAGTCAGTCAGCTGTGCACTGTAAGGAAGGTGTGCCCAAGATGCTCCTAAACATTTCTCTCATCATGGCTAAAACTGGCATCAGCTTAGGCAAGCATTAAGATCAGGTAAAAGGGAACTACCAACCACAGTACTGGCACCAGAGGACAAAGTGACTTAAAGCGAGACTTAGTAAGTGGTTTTGAATGCACACACAGGGCCAAGCTATAGCTCTTGCTCAGCTTTCTTTAGTGGACCAAGTGCAAACCAGTTTTTTTATGACTTAATCAGATACACAGACTACTTCAAGACCTAGATACACAACCTCATGGCATGTGACAGAGGGTTTCAAGTGGCCCTTTAAAGAAATCCTTCATGCTTCTTAACTGCACCATTTTAAGATTAGAACAACTAACCTTGCACAAAGATCCAGCATGAGGGTCTTGAAAAGAAAGAGTGGTGCATGAGGCATGGGGAGAGTCACTGACCAGGCTGAAGTGAATGCAAGAGAATTCAAAGCTTCATGCACCATTATTTTGCTGGTGACTCCTAATGTCAAAGTTTTACAACGAATAAGACAACCATTTCCACATTTGACTATTTCACTTTGAAAGGAATGTAACCTAGGCCTAGCTGTTTTCTTTCCACATGTATATCTACCTGGTAGAGATATATTTATCATCAAGAGATACTCTCCTCCTCTTCCCCCCACTTAACAGCTCTTGACTTTGTGTGGCCCCTCTGCGCCAGTATATTGTTTGTGCTTTTTGTAAGACCCTACTTTTAAGTATGACATGTTTACGTAAGAGGCATTGATGGCTAACACAGGCTTCAGCTCAGTAGGGCATTTGGGATGGTGTCACAGAGGAATGCTCTCCCCTGATTTATGAGCGTGTTATAGTTATTCAGGTGGAGTGGCAGGACCGGGCAGTGAGCACCACCATACAGATCAAATGTGTTTTAAGTTCATAGATCAGGCTGAAGCGCTGCCAGTCGCCACAGGGTTGTGGCAGTGGAAACTAAGCCCTCTATTTTTAAAAAGAAAGCAGTCTCTAAAGGCAACTGCTGCCCTCCTCCTTAAGCCTTACTAACCAAAATCTTGCACTGTTCTTATGAATTCTGTTCTGCATTTTGATGATGGCATATCCGCAGGTTCAGACGCTTCTGCTAGCCTGCAAGTTTGACTTTACTATACGATGCTTTTCATAAAACAAATCTGATTCTCCTCATTTCCTTCATAGTGTGAATAGCTTTGCAGCTTGTTCACATCTGCAGTTTGCACCTTTAAGTAAGACATGTTCGGCTCTATTTTTTCCTTATGCTATTTTATCTTCCTCTGAGATCATCAATTTGGCAACACAACTCTGTAAATCAGTTCTCATATAAAAGCCTCTGCTGAATTAAAACACCCTCTGTGAAGTAACAGGACTGCAAGTCCTTCATAGTTTAGTAAGGAGGGAGGAAAAGCAGGAAAACAAGTTCTCCTCAGGATTTCTCATACTAAAACTCCTGGAGTTGCTTAAGTGAAGCCATTCAGAATGCTACTCTAGGGGAAAGGTATAATGACTTTTATTCCTACACGTCTGTTTAATAAATAAATAAGCTTTATGGTGCTGCTCTTGCAGAGCTTACATTGGCATGCATGATTTCAAGTTACGGAGTCATCTCTACAGCGAACAAACAAGTGATATAACACATCATGAGGAAGTCTTTTTTGCTGTCTTGACCTCCTCAGAAGTCCTCCATAAATTTGCTCCTCTGTTTTTAAGCAGTAAGCTCAGAGGTAATGCTCCTGCTAGCAGAGCTCAGGGTGTTGCACTGAAGGTAAGGCAACTGACTGAAAATTATCTATATGGGCAAATCTATCTGTAAATGCAGCCAGAGAAAAGAAAATGTCCATACAAATCACCTATTAGGCTATGTAACTGGAGAGTACACATACAATACTACATGGATATTTCTGTTTACTTCTAATGATTAATGGGTATGCAAAATTATTGGGTTCTAAACCAAAATTATGTTCCTAAAGTTGAGATTCATGCAACTGAACATTCATCTTCCTTTTTAGAAAGCATTTGTTAAGCAGTGATATACTATAGTCTACAGAAAATACAGAATATGGAATTCTATAGAATACAATAGTCTGTGTGGCACATCAGACAGCAGTTATCATCAAAGTGTCCTTGGGTCACCTGGGATTCCTTTGCTAAACAATCTCAGGGTATTATTCAGGTTACCTTACAGCAGCATTTAAAGAGATCTAGAAGCTGACTGATTTGGAGATGCCTGGTGAGCCAGTTACTCCCGCAGGTCTCACAACTCTTCCACTGACATTTACCAGAGGGTACTTGTGTGGCACATGGCCAGGCTGTGAAAACCTGGCTGGCAAGCCCATTTGGGTCCAGGCTGTGGGAAAGGAAATAAATTTTCCTTTTTTCTTCAACTGAAGTGCTTTTAGCTCCTTTCAGATTTGTCATAACAACATTACCCTTAAGGAATAATCTAATGCTCGCTTAAATCTGTGTTCAGTACAGACTGCTAAAAATGCCTTTCTCAATTTGATACACTACACTGATGTACTGCACCTTTCTGTATCTGTTTCATTCCCTTATGACATATGAAATTCAAAGGTATTACACAAAGTAACAGCGAGCTCCAAGCAAGGCAGAGAAAACTACAAAGCTGGATGTACAATGAACATCATGTAGCCAAGGCTAATTAATTGCTCTATATCCATCATCATTCTGCCATTACAAAGTTCCTTCCCCTTCCTCTCAAGGGCTTTTCTCCTTCACTCTATGCCATTTCTGACTTCATTCCACTGATGGCCAAAGCTCTAAGGCTCTCTTACATAAACCTAGGCTTCTGCCCCAGGTCTTCTGGAATCATTTCCATGCATGCTTGCCTGAACTTCTTGCTGTTTTCATTCAAAGGATGCGTATCATTGTTTAGTCCTGAAGTTCTGAATTGAACACAAGTCCTCAGTATCTTCTGGACATGGCTCTGCAGATGTCTGCTGGTCCTGCTCCACTCTCTGAGACCTGTTTTGAAGTCAGCAGTGACAGGAGCAAGGTGCTGTAACTACCTTCTCCCAGGATCTTCTCTCCTCCTGCTTAAGTGGAGGGATGATGAGGTAGGGAGCAGACCTCAACCTCCATCATGCCCCTCTCCTTCCCGAGCAGAGGCCCAGGCACACCCACAGAGATGCACCACACTAACTGGCAGCTGGCACTGTCTGTCTCCCAGCAGCAGGGCATTAATAACCATTAACAAAATGCTATACAGTTCCAGCATGATGTCAGTGGTATTAACCTCTGTCATTCCTGTATCAGCACTAGTAAATGACTGGGGATTTTCTGTTGTTTGTTTTGTTGTTTTTTTTTTTTCCTTAAAACTTACCTTAGAAATATTCCACAGTGTTAAAACCACCAACAGTGGCTACTTCGAATAGCTATTATTTCCAAATTCTAAAAGTGAAGTATCAGTTATCAGTAGTGACTGTATTGAACAATAGCTGAATTTATCTCATTTATAATTTTTTTACTGAGCTTTCAAAAAATGAACCGAAGCAATGCCTTCATACCCTACAAACTTGTGAGCAGCTTTTGGGAGGTACTGAGGATTTGCCACCTGTTAAAGAAAATAGGTGGAAGAAATTTGGGAGTTTTCTGGAACTGATAGTTTATGAGCAAATTACTCTGAACTGGTATATTATAGCAAATCTGCTACTGCTTTCAGGAGTGTGAAATACAAGTATCTTTTCTCAGCTGAAACTAGTAACCAGAGCAAAAGCAACTGTTTTTAAATGGTATACTCATAAAGCCTCTTACAGTCTTACAGTATCTAGGTATGCATTGCTTCCCAGCTCAAAACAAAGTAAATGCCCATACTGTAAACAGCTAAGGTCTGTAGGGAGAGTTAGTATCATACATTACAGTAATAAAGACAACTACAGTTTTCCATGTATACAATCACATCTATATTCTTAAATCACTAATTGGAACACCTTTCGAATTTCACTGTGATGATTCAGGTTCAATATGCCCTAAGATTATTTGAAAGATTGCTGGATTTTCAAGATTGTCCTTTTCATTTTTTGGAGTTACAGATTAAGAAAGACGTATTTCCATTGATCATATACTTTGCTACTTACCGTCAAACTCCAAGATATGAAATATGCCTGATCATAACCCAGGTTAAGTGCAGTTACATCCCCCATCTTAAACAATGCTGTAGCATGTCCAATTTATCACACAGAGAAATCTCTGGTTCTAGAAAATAGGATGGGACTGTCAGATAAATGTTTTCCTGACAAACTATTCCTGCCCGCCTCCATGTCCACACTTATGCCTAACAGCTACCACATTTAATAGATACTGGCAGTGGATGTGCAAGACCAGATGGAATGGGAATGCTTTCTACAGGAGTACACGCACTGTTATCAGCCACACAATGAAGTTGTTCCTACAACTTGGCTTCAGTGTGTTGGGATTTTTTAAAAAGCTTTACCTCTCTAAAATACCCAAGAAGATAATCATAGAATCATACCATCATTAAGGTTGGGAAGGACCTTCAAGACCATCAAGTCCAACTGTCTATATGATATATTGCCACTTTTAGTTCCATAGCTGCTGGTCCCAGTGGAATAAAGGCAAAGATAAAACCATGCTCTCTGTGAGCGAAACAGCAACAAGGGATACTGTCACCAAAAGCAGAGTCCACTCTGTACCAGCTCAGTACAAACCTCCATTGCAAGGAGCATTTCAGGGTGAGTGAGCTGAGAGCACAGCACAGGCACTGCAGTCCTGTAGAAGGAGATGACAGGAGGGAAAGGACAAATTACATTCGTAATTCTTCAGACCTCCTGAGAAAGTGCATGCTTCAGGTTAAATCAGGTCTTGGAGACACCCTTTACCAGGCAGTGACCCACCCAGCAGCACCTCAGTGAGAGGCAAATCCACAACCCTCTGTAAATGGCGTAAGATGAATTTAATCCTATGTGCCTTCTAAGACAGTAAAAGATCGTGAGGGGCAAAATTTGTACAAATGTACCAGTCTCTTCTTTGGCAAAGAAAAGGAGGAGCAGACTCCACATGTCCACCCCTCTCCTGATCATGGCAGTCGGTAGGAGTAGGGGGGAGATGGGGTTTTCCACAAAGCCAGTGCTTTTGAGGCAGCAGAAGGCCAAGAGCTCAGTTTTATGACTCTTGGCCCCAGCACAACTTAGCATTTACAAACTAATCCTCCTCCATTTGAGAGCGCAAGGCCTGCTAAAGCTCTCATGTCCACTTCTCTGATTCTTCATTGTCCACACTGACAGGAGAAGCTGAAGACCTAATCGGTGTGTAATTCAATCGCTGTCCAGGCTGTGTCACAGCACAATGCTCTGCTTGTAGTGCCACGGGTTAAGTCAGCCAGCTACTGTTATGCACGACAGCAGGTGTGAAGAATGTCACTCGGTCTAACTGTATGTTACCATTCTGTCAAGGTCCGTTTCTGACACTACTTTCACTCACCACTTAATGATTGTTTTTTCTACTGGCAGCAAGCTAATTGTCAGCTCTATAGTAAAAGGGCACTTTCAGTATTTTTGACCTTGAATTAGATTCCTGCACAGCATAACATGGGCCTCATACAAAGTAAAACCCTCTATGCTCCAGATCCCCCCCCCAAAAAGGAGGCCTGCTAAAAAGCTCTTTATTTCCTTAGTCTTAGTCAAGCAATTAGTAGGTTATGACTTACTACAGCCGCAGTGCCTCATTCTGTTTTTCCTCATGAGACAGGACATTGGAACTGCCACACACCTTTTTAGGAATGGCTTAAACCCACAAAGTATCGTCTCTGGTACCTAATTACACTTAAATCAGCAAGAGCACTTCAAAAAGTTCTTATCCACATGTAGGTGGTTAAAAATCTCCGGAAAGCAAAATTAAATGTGCTGTCACATTTACAGATCTCAGGGCACTCTGAGAATGGCATTTGGTTTGTTTTTTAGAAAAAGTTTACTATTCCAAAAGGAGTAGAAAGTTGCACTTCCATGTTTCTTGAGTCATACCACAGGGCAAGGAAGCTGAGGAAGAAGTACAGAGGAAGGTGGCAGGGCAACACCTGCCACTTCATCACCAGTCAAGGAGCAATGGGTGTCTGCATTATCCTCTCATGCTGCTGGGCAAATAATGAGACAGTGGAGAACTATTGCTGATAAACTCACAGCAGCATGAGTGGACTGTATTTTAATGAAAGTGGCAAATGCACAGTGGCAAAAGCTGGGAGCACATCAGAGAATGTGTCCCCCTCACACAAATGTGCATCACACACTTGTAACAATCACGGGTGATGTTTCTTTCAATGTGTAACAGTGACATGTCCAAGGGACATGAGCACAGTATCAGAACAGAAACCTCCTATTTCTAATGTATCTATTTCCTTAACAGCCTTGAAAATGTCACTTGTGTATTTCTGGTGCTATTTCTCCAATTCCTGAATTTTCATGTAGAAGCAATAGAAGGAATACCTCATGGAAGAGCTACGTCGGGACAGAAACTGTACAGGTCTGTACCAGCAGGAGTAGTTTTTTGTCCAAAAGAACAAACAACTGAAGTCAGTGGGATAACCTTACCAATCCAAGAACTGGGTAAAACAAAATTGGAAACAATTTCCCTCCCATCTTAAATCAATGTATTTGTCTGTCTAGAGTATTTCTGTGCAATCCTATACAAGAATTACGGTTACCAATCTTACCTAATCCTGCAAAAGGATGAAATACTTTGTCACACCTGCAAATTCTGTGAAGGCAGTGAGGAGATGAAGAAAGATGATCCAGCCTCGTACCACTTGCTACAGAAAAGGTCATAATATTCATTATTCAAAATATGAGCTGGACATCTGTATTTACACTGTTTAACATGTCTGGCCTGGTGCTGAAGCCAAGCTGCTCATTTCACCCATACTCATCTACTGTCATCATTGACGGCTCATTTCCAAACATGGCCAGACACCAGTTTACATGGCAGGGGTCATGAGACATTCTTGCATCCTGAATCAGGATTTAGCAATGCCATGTGCCAAGCCTTAGAAGCATGCAGAGCATTTGCAACAGAGCACCTGCGGAAATCCCATTTCCTGACAAAGGCCTCCAATATCCATGTTCTTCTCCTACTCTTAGGCCATGCTGTAATGAAATATGGGCTGAATAATCCTTTTGTATCTACAGAGGGAAATGTCCTTGCTTAGCATTTACCCTTCCTTACAGAGGTTCAGTGGGAACTTGGTTGAGCAATCAGCAGAGATACACAGAATAAAAAGCCTGGCTGATGGGATACAACCGAAACCATGCAGAGGGTAGGGATACAAAGTAGACAGGTTACCAGGGAAACTGAAAGGACTCTGGTAACTTTAGTGAATATAGGTAAACGGACAGGATCCTAAGGCGCCATGTTAAATTCAGTGTTAATGCTGGCAGTGATGTCAGCACAGCCAAAAGAGCACAAGCTCATGAAAAGGAAGCATGATGTCACTGGCAGCATGTGAATAACCAGAGAGTGTAGGACTGTGCGGAGACCTCTTTCAGGACTTGGAAATGGCTGGTTGTGAGGCCAGCAATGGGAAGGACTTTGAACAGCTTATCCCGTAAGTCTCTGCTCTTCAAGACCCCAGTACCTCCTGCTGCAGATCTGGGTTGTCCCTACTCTAAACGAGTGATTTCCTTACCCAAAGAAACCTGCATCCTTGTCCTGTCCCCTTCACTCTAACTCTGGGTTGCTGCTGCTTTACCTCTGACATGGGCTACCCGTGCCCTCTCCTCAAACTCTGACTGCTACCTCCCAACCACTCAACACTGTCTCGTCACCTGCCATTTCCCTAACACTGTTCCCTGTAGCTTCTTCATAATCCCAGATTATCTCCGCTTTTTCTTTTTTTTTTTCTTTCTTCCCCTTGCTGCTGGCTTTAGCATTGGGAGTGTGAAGCCCAAGCAATCACACGTAGCAGACTATCCCTGTTCTGCAGCTAATCTCACTTTTGCCAGGCCTCTCACTAGAGCTTTAAACCAATGACTGCAAACATTGAACAACAGTGAAACACTACCCGCCCTCAGAATGGCTCACACACCATCATGTACCTGCATCATATCTTCACCTGACAATACAGGCTTGGCAGTTTAGCGATCAATTATTTGTCATGGCCCTGCTGGTCTTTAGTGGTCCCTCAGCCTCATCTTGGGAACCATCCTCCATCACAGCGCTGTGCAGGCTCAGTGCATGCAGAATGACAGCCACGATTTCCCATTTCCACAAGGGATTGCTAGAACAACTTTTGTCTGCTAGAAGCTGGGTACAAATATCAGGTCGCTGTAGCACACTCCCTTTTCCTTCCTTGCTGCTGATCAGCTCTTCCTCTGGGTACTTCAGGGGACCTACTCCCTCCTCTTGGCCATGACAGTGTACATTCAAACAGCTGCTAGGCTTGGATGCAGCACCTGCTCTGGGCAACAGCAGCTGGAGTTCATTTTGGGTCCAAAGGGCCGAGGCCAAGCAGGCTGACCGCATGTGCACTAATCCAGTATCATCACCAACTCCACCAACAACAGGTGCCTCTTTGAAGAGGGAGGGAAAAACTATTTGAGGAGGAATCAGAGCTTTATAAAGCACATTATGGGCCAAGTCCTCAGCTGGTACATGCCCAGTTAAAGCATGTACTCTCTTGAAGTTATATGAGTAATGCTCATATACACCACTAAAAGATTTGGACCACTTTCAGTGCTGCTTCTCTTCTCTTTTTCGTTTTCCTAAGGATTTTTCACCTCCTCTCCCTGATCTGCACTAATCTTCCTTTAAAAAAAAGAAAAGAAACCCTCCTGGCCTTTGGTCTCAAGAAAGCACCTCGAAGTCATGAGCTACATATACCAGACTTCAACACCCTTCTCTACACAGGTAACACAATCTTACCACTACCCCACAAGATCTGTCCCTCAGTCCTGCTTGAGTCCTGGAGTCCAGATCATGAGCACGCATCAACAGGAACAAGGGTGAACCCATTCTGGAACAAATCAAATCAAACCCTGTCAGGGTCCCTCAAGAGAAGTCTTTCAGCACAGGCATCAGGGAAGTTGCCACACACTTGCTTGGGCCAGTGGCCCACACAGCCCAGTGCAGTGGCCTCGGTGTATGGCCACTGCAAAATGACATGGGAAGAGTGCAGAAAAACTCTGCTGGAAACAGCTATTGGCAATATGGGCTCCAAGGAAAATTTTCTAATCTAATTTTGCTAGAAGTTGTATTATCATCCAACACACACACATCTCTTTTTAAAGTCCTTCTTAGTGTATTACTGATAAATGCTTTTATTAATGAATGCATCTTTTTTTCCTTTTCCGAGTCCTGCCATTCTGATCTCCAGAGCAGTTCCACAAATCTGGTCTCATTCCTTGCAGTTACTCTTGTGCCTGTTTCTAGAGACCCTGGAAGCTCCTTAAAGCCTGAGAATGGAGCTGGATTCATAAAGGCAGCACCACAGAGCACTGCCAAAAGCACTCTGCTCACACAACAGGAGTAGAACCAGGCTTTCCAAATTCCTGTTGATTCCTATTAGAGGAAAACATGACCTTGTTACAAGCTGCTCATGTGAACTGGTCACAGCCTTCATAGCTTTGTGTTCCAAAATTTATTTTCCTGAACAGTACATCTCCTAGTTCATGACTTTCCAAGATTTAGATTTAAGTCACTTTCCCCTTAGGACCATGTCTCAGATAGATCATGTTACAAAAAGAAGCAAAGTGGAGAAAGTTGAAGGAGCAGAGCTGGTGGTGAGAATAGCACAGGCAGAAAAAATAGTCTGCAATCCCTAACAGTTACTGGCATCTCATCTGCAAGCACACATAAGTGTAAGTCACACTGTGTTGGCTTGCCCATTTAAATGAGTCTCTCATAACTTCCCTTGACAAACAGTGCAGTGCAGGCTAGACAACGTCATTTCCTCACTAATGAGAAGACTGCCACGCAACCACACAGGAAACTTCCAGTGCTAGAAACATCCTCAGCTACTGCAGACTCATGGATTCCCTTGAAGGCTTTAACCACAATTCCAAAGTTGGAAAACATCAAAGCATTTATAAGCATACAAAGAAGGCAGGATTGCACACTTCTGCATCAGTTTTGTGCACAGATATCCCTGAGGGAGCCACGGGGCAATGACCACTTAGCACACTTACTACTGAGCAGTATGGATAGCCCTTCACAGTAAAAGCCATAAAACACTCCCAGCACCAGACAGGCACAGAGTTCTTCCTAACCCTCCGAATCCTTGCTGCAGCTTGCTGTCACTGAGCACATTTCATGCAGGCCAGCTGCATAGGATTTATTCAACCAGTTTTGGAGTATCAAAGCTAAATTTTTTTTGTCTTTGCCCCAGGCAGGCACTTGGTATGCAGGATTTAAGTCAGAGAACAAATTGTTCTGTGAAATTTGCAAATACTCAGCACAGTAATTTCTAAATTCTAAAGAAGACAGCAACTGGAGCTAGTGGTTTAAAAGTCAAAAAGTAAAGCATTTCGTTGCACCACTGTGAGTAATGCCACTGTGTCCTAAAGACCAGAATAACTTCCCAAGATCATCAATTAATTGTGCTGACTGCCTTAAGTTCTTGGAGCCAAACACACACCAAGTTACACCTCATAATTCCAATGACATCAGGAGAACGCCCAATTCAACAAGCGCTCTGCTGAAAGATGCTGAAATTGAAAACAATTTGTTTGATCCTTGTATATTGGCACAAAAGATTTTGCCTAGGACATACTGCCACAAACAGACTACAGTCTAACACCTACCATGATAACATCTTTATAATATATTTTAAGCCATTAAAAATGAATTAGGTAGAAAATGATAGGAAAAAGATACCCTAGGGAATCATGACATTTACATTGTGAAGGATAATCATACATGTCCTAGAAGAGGTGTTTTGAGCAGAAAGCAGCAATAAAGGGTCATTTGTGAAGGAATTACTTCATTGGAATTTAGCATAGTCTTTAAGGCCTATGATGTTTGAGTGAAATTCTTCACTTCTGTTTTGTCTGATTCGGCACCACTGAATCCATGTTATACAAAAATTAAAACATTTAGCTGATGAATGGTCATGTTAAAGTTTCAAATAAAGAACCTTTAATTTTTTTTTTCTCAAGCAGTTTCATTTAAACCTTAAATATTCTTTTTCAAACAAAAGCTGTGAAAGGGATTCATTTGCTATTTTTTGGTGACTACAGAAGCTAAAACATTTAGAATCATTCCCTTCTCTCTCCAGCCACACAGCAAATGCCATCGTCAAACCACTCAACTCCCAGGAGCACCTGTACTTCAGAAGCAGGTGCTCTTGGTACTAGCAGCGACTCTATGAACATTGACTATCAGCAGCAACCAGCAGCAAGACAATAAATGGTTTCCCTGCCCTTTCTGCTAGCTCAAATATTCTGAGTATGTACAGAGTGCATCTGCTCACGTTCACCTCAAAGACGTAGGTGTGAAGCTCGCTCAGGCGCACAGAGTGCACCTACTAACGTTTACACTGCCTGGAAGGCATTACCTGCAGTAACTGATTTCAGATGGCACAGGCTGTACAAAAAAAAAGAGGCATTGCCTTTTTCAACACGTCAAGTCTTATCTTCTCATTTGTCCAAAAGCAAGTACAGATTCTTACCCACAGCTGTGGAAAGGAGGGTAGAATGGAAAGGCAAGGTATATGAATTATGACAGACTTTAGGCAGTTTGGGATTTCACAACCCCTTTATGCAACACATTGCCTGGGGTGCACCACATGTTTTCAGAAATTCCAGAGAATCCTTTTCAGTTTGCTCCAGTGCTGAGACGCGGTGGTTTCAACCTGCAATAAGTGACCAGACTTGGGATATGCCATGGACAGATTGCAAGGATGCACCTTAAGGTTGACGGTCTATGCTTTTATGTGTCTTGAAATAACAATGGCAAAATCTCAGAGGTGGATGAACCCCGCCAATTTATTCTAACTTGCTCCTAAACACCGCCTCCAAACAGGTAGTATCAGCCAGTACCACTTGAAACTAATAGTCCATTTACATCTTAACTGTATTTATGAGAAGAAATGAAGATGGAAGGGCCGGTAGTGCTGATCAGGCTGATGCTGGCTCAGCCTGGCTGTCAGCACTCTGCATGGACAGGCCCCAGGACTCCAGCCCTCCTCACTGCCTCTGCCTAAGACAAACCACAGCTTCCTGAGCATGGGCAGAGGCCAGGCCTTAAAGATACACAGGAGCTGTGAAGTCTGGCTGGCTCAACCAACAGATTTGTAAACACAGGGAGAAAAGACTAGAGCAGAACAACTCAGTGTATGTGTTTTCTCAACATTTAAAACTGCATTGGAAAGAGTGGTACGTGCTTCAGAAAAACTACCAATAATACGGTTTCTAGACACAAGCTGGCAGTGGCTGCAGCGCACTTTTACCTGCAGCCCCAGCAATTAAGAGGTCTACACACATGTACACGGTCACATGCTCATATGCAGCTTGACTTGAGATGCAACACAACAGCTGAAGGTGTCAGACATAGACCAGGTTGAGGCAGGACAACAGCCACAGCCAAGAGCCTACCAATGCAGGTAGTTGAGCTGCAGTTACATCTTCTAGGCTTGACCGCAGAGCTCCCTGCCACACACACAGACCGTTGGCATGGGACTTTCTGGGGGGCCCACAGAAGGTGGGCGAGGGAGTAAAGGGAGAGGATGAGTCTGTCTGAGCACTGTGGTTGTGGCAGTTGCTGTAAAGAGCCTACAGGGAGAGAAAGGAGAACGGCAGTGTGACTGGGGACTGGGAGGAGGGTGAGGGCAGGATGTGCCTTGAACATCAACGTCACAGAGCAGCTCTGAGCATCAGCCACTGTGGCCACACAAGCTTCCAGCTGTGCTGCAGGGAGCTAGGCCTCTCCAAGCCCCTGCAGCACACTGACAAGAAGGAGCTGAGGCTGCTGGTTTCCTCATGGCATTACCTGAAGCAAACTCTCTGCTACTGGAAGAGTCCCACAGTAAGAGCAAGCATTAATTACAGATCATCTAATTTAAATAGCGCAGAGAGGAAAACAGCGTGAATTAGGAAACCCTTCTATACCTGTTCTGTGACCTAAGGTTAAAGATAAGCTTTGATTGGATTTCAGAAACTCTTATGAGCTTCTCTTCCATGTTTCTTTGAGAGACAGCATAGTCATGTCCACAGGCTGTGGGCATATTCTGCTTGAAGAAGAGATTTCAGTCAGTAAAGTTTCAAAGAACTCTCTATATATCAAAATGGTTTATATGATCCAGCACTTGGAAAGTTCCATAAGGAAGAACTTTACCTCAGAGGCGCAAATTGTCCCAACGTTATCAACCTTCTGATGCAAAGTGGGAAAAACGAATGAAGGCAAAGACAACATGGCTGTTTCTAGTACAGCTGATCAACATCCTCAAACACCTCAAATGGCTTTAAACACTGAAGTCCTGGATGCTTTTCAAATACAAAAATTATCAATGAGAGGAAGAAAATCCTTGATTCTCTAGAAACAGACAATGGAAAACTAAGATTTAGAGTATTTGACGAGAGTGACCAAAAAAAAAAAAAAAAAGGAACTCCAAAAATTACTTTCAAAATCTAAATTAATCCAAGGATTTAATTGGAGTACCTCATTTCAGTAAATTAAATATATCTAAAATACTTCTAGATACGGCACTGCATAGTAATTTTCAGTACCTATAAGCTCCCACAATAGGCTCCTGTCTGCTCTTCTTGTTACCAACAAGATCAAGACTCTGACTTCAAAGGGACTTTTACTTTTGGGAAATCCTTCTCTATCCTTCTCTTGTACCACTACAACATGCTGACTTCACAGTGCTACAACAAACTGGACCTTTCCATTTGCTTCATGACATACAGACAAAAAGTATTTTCCAGAATGTCCAGCTCACATTCTGATCACAGTACTAATGTCATCTCAGTGCCACCTCATGTTTTGCTGATGACTACTTTTACTGTGAAGCAGTTAAAACAGTTAAAATATTTTTCTATGCTTATTTAAGTAATAACCTCCCAAATTTCAGGCTGCCTTTTTAACTTTATGAGTCATACGGTGCAAAAAGGCAACAGAACAACTCAGAAGTCTTGCTGGCCTTTTCTCCATGGAGAAAGGAAATAAAAAAAAGAGTGGGATCAGATACAGTAAGTGAAATGAAGCACCTGTTGAGAATGGAAAAGCATACAGAAAAATGGGTTAAGTGACTTCAAGTCCAATACAAGCAATTGTGAATTCACGCTTGTTCATATGAATCACTCTCCATTTCCTGTCAGAGAGTTTAGGTTTCACTTAATTATGAAACAAAATCATAAATGAATAATGCCAATTCACAGGCATATATATCATATACTTATTTATTTATTACTTTTTCCTCACCTAGCCCTCCATTTTCATCATAGCTATTGATGGGCACTGAATGATCCCATAAGAATATTGTTTGGCCACATTAGGTACACTATTTGCAAAGCACATGAAAAATCTGTCACAGCTAGAAAGAAGCTAAACAGATGGTAGATGGATAGAAGGAACAACCACAACTTTTGCTATCTTTGGTTAAAGAACAAACAGAATCAAGTGCATCTTAAAGAGCCGAGCTTTAAATGAGAGAGAATCAAGGCAGCAAATATCCAGATCCAACTGCTTGCAAAGTAGTCTCAGCAGAAAGGATATTTTCAGATGATTGCTAAAGCCCACTGATACTAACAGTCTTCTCTGCTGCACTCTGACGAAGAACAAAAAGAAAGGGGTGTGTGTGGGAGGGGTGTCTGTGAAAGATATTATTTTGTTGGAATTTTAATTTCAGTTCTGTGTACCACACTGTGGTTGTCTGGCTTCCCGCTCTGCCATACACTTTCAAGGCTCTTTAAAATGTGCTGCACCAAAATCATGCCAAATCATAAAAACAAATAAAGACATCTTCCACCAAGGCATGTGCCCAACATTACACATTTAAATAATCCTAGATTATGGGCATAAACAGGGTCAATCCTCCCACCAACTCTATTTACAGATCTCACCAACCCTTTTTGCAATGACTTGCACATGACTATCTGCTCTTGCTTTCCCTCGGTCAGCATCGCTTAGTGTATAACTCTCTTCACTCCAACAGCAGTTCATTGAGGAAATCTGCGAAGTATCTTCGTACTTCAGGATTTAGAGGGAATAAGGAGCTAACCCAGATTCACTTGTTGTAATGATAGGACAAGGGGCAATGGGTGCAAACTGGAGCACAGGAGATTCCAAAGAAATTTAAGGAAAAACTTATTCATGGTGAGGGTGACAGAGCAGTGGAACAGGCTGCCCAGGGTGGTTGTGGAGTCTCCTTCTCTGGAGACATTTAAAACCTGTCTTACTCCAAGTGGGCAATAACTTCTGAAGCATACAGTTTGGGAGAGAGACACACAAGACTGTCCCTTCAGTTTAGGGCAGGTAGGAAAAGAAGCCACCTATCTTCAAAGCAATGCCACCTGACAGCAGGCAGCTGCACTTACTCCATGCCACACTGAAATGTTGTGACTATCTAAGAAACCGAACAAAGCCCTCATTCCCCAGGATAGAGCATTTCTTGAAAACCAAGACTTAAGATTGCAAGTTTTGCAACAGATAATACTTTCCTCAGTCCAGAAATGACCAGTGTGTGACATCACTGAGTCCTATGTAGCAAGAATCCCTACATTACTTTGTAATGGAGCTTTTCCACAATATATTTGATTACACTACGTATGACATGCATTTTCTTTAGTTCTATGAAGCACAAAGCAAAACAAACTGAGTGGTGTTCTCATAAAAAAAATGGGTTAAAGAACATATGAAGATTAAGGAAATTTAAAGTCAGTCTTCAGCTCAGCCCTATACATCACAGGTGATCTTCAGAAATGTCTCTGAGTCTTCATTCTCCATCACTTAAATGGGATAACTTAATAGTCACTTCCAAGGGACCAGCAGTCTACTAATACATGCATCCATGAGATGGTATGCTCAGAAATTATCGTCATGAATGCTCACCTAACAAAACACAACTATAAACTTTTCCACAGAGACACGAGCTAACCTTCTTTCTCTTGTGATTACACACTACAGATTATTTGGACTGTTCACAGAAAGGAGGTCATCCAGTATTCTGTTTAGATGAGGATGTCTGCACATATACACACAGAGACACCACACTTGCTCTTTCTCTTCCGAGGAATCAAAGGATTGTTCAGGATTAATAAAAACACTAGCAACTAGCTACTGGCAAAAAGAAACACAGTTGGAATGGAGGGAGACAAAAGGTAACTGTCAGAAGTACCTCTTCCCAGCCAAAGTCCCTAGTGCCTCAGCAAAAAAGATGACCCTTATCGAGAACTTCAGAACCAGGTCATATGTTGTAGAGCTGTCTTGTCAATGAATATACTGTAACATGAATTTAGGTACTTTAGCCTTGCAAACACTACAGGTATATTTTACTCACATGCAGTTTTACAAAAATGCTTAAAATAAGCATATCCTTAAAGGTGTTTTATTAAGAGTGAATTTAGCACACTTGTACATTTGCTGAAACTTCTACTTTAACTACACCATGAAGAATCAGAAGATGAAAACATGGACAGTTACAGAAGACAAAGAAGGCAGAACAGCATACGAGATGGAGGCATCGAACTAGAAGTTCCGAAGTTTCTCATGAGCAATTTTCTCACATCGTTATGTGGCTACTCTCAGATGATGCGTGCTCTGCTCTACGTAGTCACACTCAATAACAATTAAAACATGCAACGGAATAATGATTCTGCCCTTAGAATCCTGGGGTTGTGAGGGAGTGGGGTGATCTGCTAGAAAAATTTTCCACAGAATGGCATATAGCATTAGGCTTACTAAACAAAAAGTCAATGAACAGAAAATCATCAAACTTGATGGGTGCCACAATTACTCACATTTCCACTCCACTGGCTTGAATCTATTAAAGGTAAATAAACACTCAAGCAGTAACATGCAGAGCTCCATCCATATGGTAAATCAGTTGAAAAAGTCAGAAACCTGTATTTTGAAGTTACTGCACAAGGTGAGGATTATTAGTTACTAAAACACTGGAGATGAATTAATCTGCCTCAATAGGGCCAGCTCAACACCAACACTTTTAGTGCTAAATCGAAAAAGATAAAGGATTTACCCTGTAGCCAAGAAATACATAAACACACTGTTAAGTTCTCAGGAGTTTCTCGCAGGTCTCTCCCACCCCATGACTGCCTGCGACTACAAGCTACCATCCGCTGCTCCGGCCTCGGCTCTGCGGCGAAGCGGTTTCGCACCTCGCTTGCGCGCTATTAAAAGCGGGTATCTAAGTGCGGGCGTCCCTGGCGACAGTCCCTCACACACCGTACAAACGCCGGTCGGCGGCCGGGTACGACATCGCTCCGTGCGCTGCCGCGGGCCCGCCCGTCGCCTGCCGACCCGCGCACCGCGGTAGTCGTCGCGCAGGCCGGGCTGCGGCGGAGATCACCGAGAGGGACGAGGCTCCCGACCCCGCCGCGCCTGCCCACGGGCGGAAATGGCGGCGCTCACCCGGCCGCCGTGCCCCCCCGCCCGCTACTTCCCGTGGCGAGGGCGGGCGGCCCCACACACCTCCCGTCGGCGGGGGCCCGGAGGGAGGCGGGACTGGGGCGGCCCGGCCCGGCCCGGCCCCGCTGTGCGCGGCAAGGTGCGCCCCAGGTGCCCGGGCTATATCAGGCGGCGCGGCGGAGCGCGGCGCGGTGGCCCGATGGCGGCGCCGGCCATGGCCGAGCCGCGCTCTAAGCGGCCCCGTGTCACGCTGCCCGCCTGCCCCGCGCACCGCCCGCTCTCCGGCAGCCGTGTGCGGCAGAGCTTCCCGCCCGCCGTGGAGGAAGGCCTCTGCGGGGTCACCAGCGCCCTGCTGGAGCTCGCCTATTGCCTGCAGGCGCTGGTAAGGCGGCGAGCCGGGACCTGAATTGGCGGGGAGGTCTCGGGAGGCGGCCGAGGGCGAGGCGTGGGTCCCACCTCGCCCTGCCCAGGCAGACGCCGGGCACCGGGCTAAGGAAGTGCCCGGAGCAGGTCCTCCCCGACGATGTCGGGGGTTCGGGAGGGATCCAGAGTCGGACAGGGATGAAGCGCGGTGCCCACCCTGTTACCTGACCCGGCGAGATCTGGGGGCTCGCTTTGCCCCCAGACCCCGCAGCATAGCAGCGCTCCCGTCAGTGCTGCCGGCCGGCTCCAGGGCTGCGCTGCTTCCTGTGCCTTTACCCCAGGGGGCCCTGGCTAGAAAAACGACGCGGCAGGTCTGGAAGAGGGAGGTCATGAACCAGGCACTGGTGTATTTTTCACACAGTTATGCCTGTGGAAGGAGGGACAGGAACGTGGAACACTAAAAGCCTTGGAGTATAGCTCTTGACTGTTTTGTTTTGTTTTCCTAAAACCCTGTTAAGTAAAACAGTCACGTGTGGTTAACTAGTGAAGTAATGGTTTGTGAATGTTGCTGTTGGCTCAAGGGGTTTTTTTTTTGCTCCCTAGGCAGGAATGCTGGACGTCAATTTTAAATTAATCTTCAATACCATTAAACATACATGCCAAAATTATGTCTGGCTACATATCAAATACTAAGGCAATTTATATTTGAACAAAAAACCATTAAAATAATAATAAAAAAAAAATCAGTGGCATCCCTTCTGATGCCAAGCATGAGATGCAACACCAACTATATTCAGTATGTCCCCAAGATCCTTTGATCAAACTTGGTGTCAAGTATTAGCCCTTTTAAAAGCTCTACTTGTTAAGCACGTGGATTAAAATAATCCTAGTGATTGGCAGATGGGCGGGATGGAGAGAGATCAGAAATTGACTGTGGATAAATCAAGCCTAGAAATGTGAACATATTAACTGGTTAATGATTGACATAAGAGACTTACCTTAAGAGTTAAGCAGATGTGGTAACTTGTGTTCTACTTGAAGTCACACAGCACACTTGCTCTGAGGATCTGGTTATGAAACACAGAATCTTGACTCTTCTGTCAACAGAAACATGAATTAATGACTTCAGGAAAAGGATTATGCAAATACTGCAATGCATGTTCTTAATGAAACATTCCAGTATGTACTTCCTCTTGAACAGCATATGTGTATGCATTTCATAGGTTTGGGGTATCCCTGCTGGCCATAAAAATGCAAGAGAAAGACAAACTTGTACTGTATATGTAATTTTTCTGCATTTTTTCTAAACAGAACAATGTAGATGAAACCTGTGTTTTATATTTAATCAGGGTAATAAATGAAAGCAAGGAAGAGAGTAAGAAACAGAAAACTTAAGAAATGTACACACTAGTTCTTACCCCTCTGAGGCAGACTACAAGCCAACAGCTTGATATGCACACTCCAGTCCAGCATGTCTCAGTGACAGAAGCTCTGCTGTACTTTGTACGTGTGTTACGGGAACCAGCAGAGCAAGATGCTGTGGCTCCTGAAATTTGGTTCTGGGCATATTTCCAGCAGCTGCCTCTCATTCTCCTCAACATCTGAGCTGTGCAGAGCCAACGTTGAGATATACTATAACCTGGTGGCAATCCTTCACTACCTGCCTCTAATACCTTCTCTTTATGGAACAGCAGTAGCATGGATTAAATTCTTCTGATGTTAAGAGCTGATAGATCGATTAACACTAGTTAAATACTGCAGTGGTTCAAAGTGTTACTTTCCCGTACAGAACAGACCAAGGCCTGCAGTACAACACTTCTGAAGTATTCCTGGGTATTGTACAGTTCAGTAACAGTAGTCTTTATTTTGGAATAACATCACCCATAATGAAGTTTATAAATAGATGCACAGTTGTGCTTGTTTAGGTATTTACTTCATCTTTCTCCTGCCTTTGAAAGCTTTTTCACTGGAATGCTAACCCGAAGGGATAAATATTATGCTCCCTGTTCTGTTTAAAATCAAAATAAAAACATAGAAACATAGAAATGTCTGGGCTGGAAGGGACCTCTAGAGGTCATCCAGTCCAACCCCGCTGCTGAGAGCAGGGACATCTTCAACTAGAGCAGGGTGCTCAGAGCTCTGTCAGGCCCCACCTTGAATGTCTCCAGGGATAGGGCCTCAACCACCTCTCTGGGCAACCTGTTCCAGTGCTCCACCACTCTTGCGGTAAAGAACTTCCTCCTTATTTCTCATCTAAATCCACTCCTTTGTAATTTAAAACTGTTGCCCCTCGTCCTTTCACTCCAGGCCTTTGTAAACGGGCCCTCTCCAGGCTTTTTGTAAGCTCCCTTCAGGTACTGGAGGGTGGCTGTTAGGTCTCCCCAGAGCCTTCTCTTCTCGAGGCTGAACAATCCCAGTTCCCTCAGCCTGTCCTTGTAGATAACACACATACACACCCCAACCATTCATAAGTAAAATATTCTGAGGATCTCTGACGACTGCTGAGAAAGAACATCAGTACTACAGTTTCCTGCCCAGCATTAAAGGGCAGAAGGAGTTCTAAGTGTAGAGATTTTTCATTTAACACTGTACCTACCTTCATCTACTGCAGAAATTTGGATTAAGGTCTTCAAAGTGATTGTGCTGGTAGAACAGCTTCCATAGGAACGGTCTCCCGAGTTCTGATAAAGCCAGATGCTGCTGCAAGTCAGTTCCATCTCCAGCAGATCTTAACACTTATGTTTTATGTGCTTAGGGTGAATATTTTGATCAGTCACATGTGGCTCTACCAAATGTTTCCAAGTTCTTCTTGCATCAAGCTCTGGAAGAGAGAAAATCCGCAGAGGCTTTAATGAAGTATCAGCAAGAAAGAGGAGGCCATTACTGCTCTAAAACCATCCAGGTAGGTAGTAGACAACAAGCTTTCAAGCAGCTGGAATATCCAGCAATTACTCTAACTTCCTGCATTACATTGTTGGTACTTCAGATCTCTGCATTCGTCCACTGTTAAGACTTCCAATTGTAATTTACCTGTCTTATTACTGTACATGGTTTTGTTTCTTTATTGTGATGCCTAGAAACTGCCAGACATACAGTCCTAACTCTGTGTGGTTACTTTCTAGCCCAAAAGACTATGAACAGTGGTCCCCTTTTTTCTTAAACTCAGCTGAAGACTGCTGTTTCCAGTGGCCTGTAATAAATCATGAGACTCTTAAACTGTGCTGAAACAGCCCACTTAACCTCCTTCACATTGAAACTCAACAGAAGCCTAGAAGCCATTAGCACCTAAGAAAGGTGATAAGGAAGGAGGCTGGAGAACCATACAGGTTGGGGCAGTAGTTGATCTGTTGGAGCAAAGCTCAGGACAGAATTTGAACTACAGATCTGACTCAACAGTTGCACAGTTAAAAAGGAATAACTCAAAGTTATCAGGAAAAAACCCTCATTTGTGAAATATAAAGGGTCCAATTCTCCCCTACCAAATTAGCAATCTATAAATAGTTACTACAGAATGCTCTTCTTCAGCCTGCCATAGGAGTTGCTAAGCTGTAGAAAGTAAAAATTGGAAGTCTAGTGATGGTAAGACAAGGGTTGATGTTTCTAAACTGAAAGGTAGATTTAGTTTAGATATTAGGAAGAAATTCTTTACTGTGCAGGTGGTGAGGCATTGACTGGCACAGATTGCCCAGAGAAGCTGTGGATGCCCCATCCCTGGAAGTGTTCAAGGCCAGGTTGGATGGGGCTTTGAGCAACCTGATCTAGTGGGAGGTGTCCCTGACTGTGGCAGGGGAATTGGAACTAGAAGATCTTTAAGGTCTCTTCCAATAAAAACCATGCTATGATTCTGTGATAGGGTTCCCGTGTGTAACAACACTCCTCAAGTACAGATGCTGCTATCTAAATATCTGTCCCTTGAAAAAGTGCTTCAGTTCTGCCACTTCTGCCTGTTTACAGCAATCGAACTCTGCAAAATACAGATGCTCCAAACTAGGAGTTGTTTCAAAATCCTAGCACATCTTGTTTAGAGTGCCAGGTAAGTTGAAGGAAGCCATCAATGAATACAGTAAGATGAGCTGTTCTTCTGAATAAGTGTAATTCTGTCTTTGTTTTTAGAAACCAAACTGCGAGTATGCAGTCGGTCTCATGAAAGCCCTGGAAGTAGCAATGGTACAGTGGAAAACCATGATACGGTACTTCGAAGAGCTTTATGCCCTGAGTATTGAAAATGCAGATCCTCATAGTGCAAGCACTATCAAGAAGCAATTTATTGGGCCCAAAGTCCAGAAGATCAAGCTCATGGGAGATCTACTGACTAATGCTCGCAGGCTTGACTGTTCCCAAGATGGCAGAAATAGCCTTGGGGATTACTTTATGGACCGGCTGCAGAAAGAGTTCAGAACAGGCACAGAGCCAGAGTCTAGTCAGCACTGCAGGCCCTGCCCGCCTCTCCAGCAGTGTACAGGAGCTGCAGAGGCTCTGAAGCGACCCCGAATAGAATCTTCCCAGCACAGAAACAGCATAGGGCCAATATATGCAACAATACACTGCACTACCACCCTGCCTCAGTGTAATGATGGGACAGGAGCCAAAGTGAAACAGGGCAGGGAGGGCCTCTAGTGCTGTGGCTGTTACAGCTATGGGGCAGCTCCTAAGGCAGACCTGTACAGAGGCTGGACTTGAGACCAGAACTCGGGAGACGTGATGCTGTATTGCTCCTCCTGCTTTACATCTTGTCTCTGCGTCCTCTGTTCAGAGTCACAGCTCAAAACCCAGCCCATACTACTATTTTGTTGAAATGATAGCAAGGTTGCTAGTGACTTACTGTTGGCATTAGCCACACTTTTATCTATGTGATTCTTTCTAGAAACTAAAAGCTTTTAAGCCTTGCTTCTATCTTAAATGATTAGTAGGATTAGTTAATGCAAATTATTTTTAATGGTATATATAAATTTTATTTAAAAAAAGCAAACCCGCACCTTTAGTACAAAGAAATGTCTATGTGGCAGAAAATCAAAATATTTAGGTTTATATTTTTAAATATTTGATATTACTAACAGATATTTTACATTACTAACAAGTATACTAACATAGTGAACTTTTTTAAATACTTGTTTTAAAATAAAGTTTTACTGTCTCTCTTTCTATCATCATAGCAATTTAAATTAGTCTATTTATTAGTACCCCGCTATTTCTAGTGGAACACTTCTCCAAGATGAAGGATGCAAACATTTCTTCAACAGTAGGAATAAGACAGCTTTCTCTACAGTTATTAGCCTAGTTGGCTTTTTTTCATCCTCAGAAAGCAGCTGAGATAAATTGGAGGCTCTCACTAATTATCACACAGACCCCTATTTCAGCTAGCAAATTTATGGTATTACTGCTATTTCTGCTATTCCCTATCTTGCTTCTCAGTAGAGGAATAAGATCCTAGTGAAAATGCAGCACACTTAACTAGAACTGCATCACAGAGAGTGGCCACTCATTAGTTTTGCATTTCAATTAGGGCAGTGTTCAATTAGGGGGGATGTTAGCACAACCACACCTGAGGCCTTTAACCAGCTTGGTTATAGTTCAGAGGTGTCCAGTTCCTCCCATTCATCTTCTACAGGAGTGTCCTGGCTACCAACTTCACTTAAGAAGAGCCCCTGGCTAGATGAGCTGCCTGGAGCTGGGGATTTTGTCATTATATACACCATCTTTATGCAATGAAGGTTTGCTTCATGGCAAGATTGTCTAACACTTCTATGTAATACTGAAAGCAATACTCCTATTATGATTGAAAATAAATTCAGTTCAATGTTAAAAATGGTACTTTGTATATCTATATTGTATTCCTCAATTTGCCAGAGGCAGGCCACTGTTCTTCTCTGAGAGGCTGTGTGTATGTACCCAAAACTGCACCAGCGTTTCCCTACTTCTAAGAAAGCTTTGCAAGGAAGAGCAAACCACAGAATGAAAGTGACTGTCAGAAAACTGTATTAAGAACACTGCACAATGAAACCTTTTCAGTAAACGGACTTTCATACACAGCTGCACTTAAGCAGCCATTTCTGCAAAACTGATTAGCCCACCCACTTTCTGCTGGTGTTGCAGCACAGCACAATTACAGTGCAGATGCTTTCCCAATCTTTCTGTTGATAGGATTCAACACTGGGGGGGTAGGGGCAGGAATCACTTTGAAATAAACCCTCTATTAATCTGTAAAAATACCACAGCGTGCCACAAGAATGGCTCAAAGCACTTTTAGTAACATGCTAGATGTGCCTATGTTGAGATGGCTGCCCTCTCATACAGTGGTAGTTTAAAAGATACTTCCATCTGGGCCAGATTCCATTGCCCATCCTCATGCTGAGCACACCCTGTTCAACAATTGGTTCCACTGACTGCAACTTGACACGAGTAAGCGGAATGGAATCCACCCCTCTCAGGAGTAAAATACAGCTCACGAAATATGAGCAGAGTAAAGCCACTAACTGAATTATAAACTTACACCATATAAAACCACTTCAGATACTACTGGTAGCATCTGACCTAGAGCAGTCTTCTCCTTTAAGAGATGGTGACCTTCTGAAATGTAGGTACAGCCTCCTCCATGGTTGCCAGCTCTTAAGACTGTCTTTTACCTTAAATGAATTGCCATATAACAAAAATCCCAACATCTAAATTTTTGAAAGCAAGACTTACCTGCCTGTTCTTTATCCCTGAAATACTGCCATGTCTGTTTCTTAACAACTCTTCTCATATTCATCTTTCTAGCCAAGGGTATCCACACATTCCCACATTTTAGGCCTTTCCCCCTCTTCCAAAACACTTTCTGGGCGCCCTGCCTGAAGAGACAATTCTGTTAATTTTAGAAAAACTCCCCATTAATCCCAGTCTCTATCCTTTGAAAAAGGAAAAAAATAAATCAATCAGATACTGTAGATAATAAGCTCTTCCTGTTCACGTGCTGCTTCTGCTGAGAGGGCCCACATGTTTGTGAATATGATTTCAAGCTGTGTTAACAATACCTGTCGTGAATAGAACGAGCCTGTTCATGCTTCTCCTACAGGAAGTACCATCTGCCTCTCCCTTCCCAGCTTCCTTTTCAATCACACCCTGACTTAAAGGAATATGAAGGGTGAACGTGGAACAGGCATAAGGGCAACACCACTTTCAGAAACTTCACAAATTCTCTTTCTGTGCTGAATGCTTGTTTCATACAGGCACTCTGCAGCTGTACTTCCAAAGTAATGCCCAAACCATCCAGACACTCTGAGGCAGCCCAGAATAGCTACAGCAGCACCATTACCCTTAATACATCACCCCCACTGGGAGCTCTGGAGACCTAATCTTCAATGAAATTACGAGTTACAGCCACAGAGGCTTCCAAACAGGTACTAACAATGCTTTGGGAAGAATACTGGAAACTGAATGTTAGTTCCAGTGGCAACAGAAGGAAGGAGTCCACAAGGTCACCTTCACTGGAAGATGGTCACAGCCTTCTCCTGACTTTTTCACTTAGGTGAATTCATGCACTGAAGCACATTCATGGGCAATTACTGGCAGTCTCCCTGTATTGCTTCTCCAAGTCCCACCACTGCTTCCACTTTGCCCCAGGTAACCACAACGCACACAAATCCCAGAGTGCATTTTCCTGGAGTCATATGCAACCTAGAAACACACAGTGGCAGAATACACTACAACACTTGCTAAATACCAGGTTAACTTACTGCTTCCACAAATTAAAACTGTCTCCAGATCATTGGTTTGAGTGGCCAGAGTGGCTCACACAGCCAGCGTTGAGCCTTGATATCCCAATTTACATGTTCAGTAGTTACAGCATACAACTATTTCTCATTTATACTTATCATGCATTACTGTATACCTAGCACTATCTTGAATATGAATTATTTTTACTTTTTTAACTCTTCAGTGAAGATTTTTTAAAAAGTAAATCTGTTCATTCTTTCCAGATCAAAGAAACCCTGTACTAACAGTGAAATGTTTCTGCATGTTTGCTGCTCTGCCTCTCTGAAACAGCTGGGAGGTGTGTGTAAGACGGGTCAATAGCTGATCTCCTTGGAGCGTACCGCTCTTCAGGACTGGATGCAGTATAGATCCAGAACATATACTTTTTTATTTAAATGAAAAATATATCTTTGAGAGATAATAACAGAATGTGACTAACGGCTCTCATCTTTGTACGTGAAGACAGTTAAGTAAATAGAAAATAGGGACTGCAGATTAGGAGTTTTTGCAAAACCCAATCATGTAACAACAAAAGAAGCCACCATTGTGGCAGCTCCTCTGAGAAGTCATAGGCACAGTGACTGGGGAACTAGATCACTGATGGATATTTTTTATCTTTTCAGACTCTCCTAGTCATCCCCCTGGCCCACTGAAGGTAGAGCTTTGCCTTTGTTTTTGAGTTGAAATTTCACCTGCATTTTTATCTCCAGAATGAAGATTCATTTTAGCTTATGATACATTAAAAATACCAGTAGCTATCTTCATCACGGAGTCAAAGAAATCACAGAGCTGATTTGCTGAAGTGCTTCCATATCTCAAAAAGAATCGTATTTCTCATCTCAAATGATATTCCAAAACCAGCATCCTTGAGAGGCATTACCAAAAAACATCCCATTTCTCCAAGGTCCAACCCTGATACTAATGGTTACCTGAAGTAACAAATTGTTACCGCACGAGCAATCCAGTAGCAGCCCAACTAATTGTGCAGCAAAATGCTGCTTCATCAGGTGAAGTCAATCTCTTGAAAGATTTCACAAGAAAGGTAAACAGAGGCTTGAGCTGAAAGAGGAACCCAAATGTAAATTTATACATCATAGCTCATGTGAAAAGCATCATTTGCTGAAGTGCTAGCTGAACATAACTTGGACCTCAGCTCTCCTTCAGTACATCATTACTAAAACATTCCTGCATTGCCTTATTGGAGGAATCGAATACTTCCTGTGAGAAATAGGGTTGCAACTTGCTCGGGCACTAGCTGGGCATCTTGGCTGCTCCAGACCTCATCCTCCCACACAACTTCTTTTTGCTCTGAGGTCAAATAGTTTCAATAACTGCGTTCGTGTCTTGCCAAACATAATCTCTGAGCTGTACCTGGGTCAGGCGTAGGCAGGGACACTCTGATTGCTGAGAAAAAGGCCAACACGCTTCAACGGGCCTCACGCACACCCGTTTTCTGCTGAGCATTTTTTTTTTCCCGGGTGAGAGCCGACAGCCTTGGCTCCAGAGTAACGGCTCTGCTAGAGGGACCCGCTCCCTCCCTCCCCGTCCCGAAGCGGAGGCGGGAGTCGTGCCCCCGATACCTGTCCAGCCTGCGGCCGCCGCTCACGGTGCGGAACTGGCGGAGGGAAGCGTCGGCCGGCTCAGGGCGGCAGAGCGCGGCGGTCCCCTACCCCCCTCTAGAGGCGGCCATATCAGGACAGCGCGCGGTACGCGCGCAGCGCCACCAAGCGGCCGCCATTTTGAGCCTCGGCCGCGACCCCTCCGTCCTGTCTCTCCCCTCGCACCAGCTGACCCCGCGGGCCGATGACGGCCCCGGCTCTCCCCAGTGGCCCTGGGCCCTGCGCGACGCGGCCACGGCGCCTCGCCACCGCCCTGAGGTGCCGCCCGCACCGTCCGCCCTCACGAACGCACCCCCGGAGTAGTTACCCTGTGGCCGCAGCGCCGCACGGCTGCGGCCGGCACGGAGAAACCCGTCCCGGGGCCGGGGGTTTCTTCCCTGTGAGGAACCGGCGGAGCCTCTGCCGCCGCCGAGCCCCGGCCGGGACGCGCAGGGAAAGTCTCTGCGAATCGCCTCGCGCCGCCGGCCACGAGAGCGCGACCTCGCCGCGGCGCGCAGCAGCCGCGCGGAGCTGCCCTGACCCGAGCGCGAGCGGCCGGCAGCTGCCGGCGCCTTTGGGGCAGCGGGGAGCGTCGCTCTCCCCGCGGGCCGGGCAGGGCTGCGCAACGCGAAAACAAATCAAAGAGCGGCGCGGGAGCCGAGCGGCGGAGGCCGGCAGCTCCGCAACGCCCCGACGGCGCCCCGCGCCCGCAGGACACCGCGCCCCGCTGCCCCCCCGCTACTCCGGGGGCTCAGTCGACCACGGCCCCCTCCCCGCCCCGCCGAGCCCCGCCCCGCCGCGCCGAGGGGGGGGCTTCGGCATAAATAGGGCCCCGCGTGGTGCTGCCGGACTGGCGCGGCTGGGGAGGGGTCGGCACCAGCAGCTAGCGCTGGTGGCCTCTCGCCTGGGACCGGCTGTGAGGGCTCTGCTCCGTGTACCCGCCCGGTCGGAGGCTGCCTCTGAACAGTCCGATCGAAGCCCCCATTCCTCTGATCGCCTCGCTCACCCCGTCTGGCCCTGCCACGGTCTCCTCCGCCGCCCCCATGGACTTACTCGGCCCAATGGAGATGACGGAGGGCTCCCTCTGCTCCTTCACGGCCGCTGATGACTTCTACGATGACCCGTGCTTCAACACGTCCGACATGCACTTCTTCGAGGACCTGGATCCCCGGCTGGTGCATGTCGGGGGCCTGCTGAAGCCTGAGGAGCACCCGCACCACCACGGGCACCACCACGGGCACCCACATGAGGAGGAGCACGTCCGAGCACCCAGTGGGCACCACCAGGCTGGGCGCTGCCTGCTCTGGGCCTGCAAGGCTTGCAAAAGGAAGACCACCAACGCTGACCGCCGTAAGGCCGCCACCATGAGGGAGAGACGGCGGCTCAGCAAGGTCAATGAGGCCTTTGAAACCCTCAAGCGCTGCACTTCCACCAACCCCAACCAGCGCCTGCCCAAGGTGGAGATCCTGCGCAACGCCATCCGCTACATTGAGAGCCTGCAGACGCTGCTGCGGGAGCAGGAGGACGCTTACTACCCGGTGCTGGAGCACTACAGCGGGGAATCAGATGCCTCTAGCCCTCGCTCCAACTGCTCCGATGGCATGGTGAGTGCCCCAGGAAGGACACCCTGACACCGAGGCACCCCGACGCAGTTGGTCCAAACCTGCACAGGGCGAGTCGCCTCCTTCTCTTTCCTATAGCAGTTGCCTTCTGTTCCTTTCCAGGCAGAAGACAAAGTTCTTTCTCATGCCTTGAGCTCCAGCAGCAAAGGGAGATAGGGTCCCCACATGACAGGATCTCTGGGAAAGAAGAAAGATCTCTTGCACACTTGTTTCCCTAGGACAAGAAGTTAGGCAGATCCTCTGGGAGCACTTTAGGAAGGTGCCTGGATGGGTACCTGGGGGCATGGTGGGGTCTGAGCCCTGCCTGTGCTCCTGTAGCATCTGTTTCCACCTTTGCATCCTCTAAGGACAGCAGAGAGGGAGGTCCCTCTTGGTGGTGGTAGTTAAAGGTGAACTGGTAAGAGTCTGGGTTTATTATTTTTTTTCTGGCATTTGTCTTGATAACAGGAGGAGGGTCTAAGCAACAGTTGTTTTTCTTGACCCTTAAGAAAAAGATTCTCCATTTCTACTTGCACTTCGTCCCCTCCATAAACATTTACCAGCAATAGAAAGGAGACCCCGGGCTTTCAGTCTTCTTTGGATGTTACAGGAATGTGAGAAGCAGGGTGGGTACCAGACAGGGTGTCTCATTAACACATCTTTTCACTGGGACTATAGGCTTGGGCTCTGGTCTGACTCGGGTGGCAGGACTGGTGACTGGAGTCTAGGACAACTGACTGGGACAGGGTATTGACAGCACTTTAAAACCTGAGGGCTTTTTCTGTGCTGTGGTAGGGATATTTATTACCGAGTTTACTCCGTAATAATTATTACTGATTATTACTCTGTGATTATGAGATAGTTGGCAGATTGGAAAGAACATTTATGCAAATGATCCCTCCTCAAAATACACCCCTTTTCTTTTGTCAGAAAGAATAATTTCATTCTGGATTAAAGTATTGGAAACAAATATATTAGTGTTTTGGGGCTTTTTTCTGTACAAAATGGAAATGGGAAGAGGAACTAAAGGAAGTAACAAGGGGCAGTGGTAGACTAGAGGCTTTTTAAGAAGAATTCATGTTTGGAAAGACCTTCAAAAATTAAACCAAAAAAAGACTTGTTACCCTTTTGGTCTCCCTGGTGTAAATCGAAAATCTATATAGGACAGTATCTGATCAGAATGCTGGAAAGCCTTATCTAATGTGTAAAGCTACAGCATTCGATACAACAACTGCGACACATAAAATACTCTGGGGTGAATCCCCTTCTAAGTAAGTTCTGCCTTGGTCAATGGCATTTCAGCCAGGACTGGAACGATGGCACAGACTAGGGACTGAAATATGAAATGAGATGGTTCCTGGGATTTCAGTAAGTGCTGTCCTGAGCCAGTGACCTTACTCCAATTGCTGTCCTTTCCAGATGGAGTACAGCAGGCCTCCGTGCAGCTCTCGCAGAAGAAACAGCTATGACAGCAGCTACTACACGGAATCACCAAATGGTAAGTGCTGTAACAGCCATGTGAAACCTGGAGATGGAGGCAGGCAGTGCAGCAAGCTTCCCTGTTCATCTGCCCCTGGCCAGGCTGGAAGAGGAACCTTCCTTTTCAGCCGTCGGGCTGCAGATGCTAGCAGAAGCACTGGATTTCCTCTAGATGTATTTGCAAATGGTGATATGTTATAGCTGCATTTCCTATTTTGGAAAGATAACATCTGGATAAAAATATATTCCTCTCTTCAACTAACTTTCAGTGTTTAACCATGTTTTGCATGTAGACTCTTATAACTCCATTATTGATCTAAAGTGGAGAAATTGTTGATTGATTCCAGATCTTCACTTCCCTTTCAGTGGAGTGTAGTGAAGCCCTGGATCTGCCCTGCCCCAAAAGTAGCATACTTTGGTTGGGTCTCTCTTCCATTTTGCAAATTACAGGCTCTGTTTTTTGATAATTGGCATCCTCCACCAATATCCATTTCCTCTGAATCTTCACATGCTCACAGACACACTGTCAGCCACCCACTGGGGTTTTATGCAACAACTACATCCTACTGACATTGAGTACCCACTGGACAAACTGTGCACCTTTTTGTCTGTTCTTTAGATCCAAAGCATGGGAAGAGTTCTGTTGTTTCCAGCCTTGATTGCCTCTCGAGCATTGTCGAGAGGATTTCCACAGATAACTCCACATGTCCCATACTGCCGCCAGTGGAAGCTGTTGATGAAGGAAGTCCCTGTTCCCCCCCGGCAGGAGCGAGTCTGAATGATAGTGGAGCCCAAATTCCTTCTCCCGCCAACTGCACCCCGCTTCCCCCGGACAGCAGCAGCAGCAACCCTATCTACCAAGTGCTATAAAGGCAGGTCCAGCTGGACTACACTGAAAACTAACCGCTCCATTCAGCCATGCTCTGAGACCTGCCTTCTAAGACTGAAAAGACTTCTGAAGACTTGTTCCAGTTTAGAAATATCACTCAAAATTCCTTCAAATATATAACATTTCAAACTTGTATTACATCAGAACACATCTAGTTATTTATTGGTCATTAAACTAAAGTTATTTAATATGTCTAAAGTTGTGTACCATGAAATGGCCAATGTTTAATCTGGGCTTTGAGGGATAGGAACCTGGCTGTTGAATGCATGGGAGAATAGAAATCTACAACAGTAGTGGTGTGACAGATCCTTCCTATTACTCCTGTTCTGGCCAAAATAAGGTTGTGGACCATTTTTTTTTGTAAAACCTTTTGTATAATTGTAAATAAGAGTTGCTTTGCAAAACAAAAAACATACACAAAAAAAGGGGGTAAAAAGAGGAAAAGAAAGGCCAAAAAAAAAGGAAAAAATGAATCACAAAAAAGGGGAAAAAATATTTAATATTGCTTGGTTTGTTGTGTCAAACTTTAACTTTATATATTTATACTATGCGATTGCCAAGAATGTTTTCAACAGTATTCTAAATAAAGATCCTTATTTATAAAATCTGTGGCGTTATCTTGACTTTCCTTAGGGCTTCTAGAATTACTAGTACATTTGGGATTGGTATTACTATCGCTGCCTTGGCAGGAAGAAGATACAGGCTCTGATTCAGCAAAGAAATCAAGAACGTGCTTCAGTTGCACTACTTTGAACTACTCTGCATAAACACATTGCTGAAAAGGGGTCAACTTCATATTCTATCCTGGTGATTTCTAACCTAAGTCTTGCATGGCCGAGGCCATTACTGAAGAGATCTGTATGGCAAGTATGTGTTTCTCTTCCTCCCCACAAAGCTCACAAATACATTATAGGACTTCACCTTAAAAAGAGGTGTTAGAACCTGGAATCACAAGAAACAGTGCTCTCCAAGCTGCAGGTGCAGCCACCCTAACTTCGAGTCATACAAGAGTGTCTCACTAGACCAGGTACTGCATTCTTGGACAACTGTTCAGATATTTCACTCAGGTTCTATTTTTTAAGTGTTTGTATCACATTCCTGTATTCTTAGGTGTTAGAAAATAATTGCAGAGGATTTTTTTTACCATAAAGTTCAAGGTATAGATCACAGTTTTCCTCAAGTTCAGGTTGGAATTTATGCCAAAGATAGGCTGTTTTAATTTGGATTTGAACTTTATGCATCTCTGGCAGCACTACTCCAGGGATTTACTTCTTGTTTAGAGCCTCTCTAAAAATAGCCCGTGGGCTATGTTTCATTCACTATATATGTGTAACCTTGCAAGCTTGCCATGAAACTGAAAAATGTTAAGCCCTGAGCAGGCTGTCATTGGTAAGTAACCATGAGGGTATTTCTGCACATTTGGACAAGAATAACCAGCAGCTACAGCCAATGTGAAACAATCTATTTCTTGTCATATCCATGTGATTTATGGATTTTGTTTAAACATGACAGTAAAAAAACTAAAACAAAACATCCCCAAACCACAGACCACCATCAGCTCTAAATACTTTGATGACAGATCGGTCATCGTATTCTCTCTTAGGTGACTATTAAAGAGAAAATTTGTGCAGCTCTTACCTCTTAAGTGGAAAAAAGAAAGAGGAACAGCTAATTCCAGGGGAATGTCTCCCACTCCTTTAGTCAAGGGGGCCTTGAAGATCAAGCAGAGCTATGCACTTGGTACTCCTTCCTGCATCAGCGGCATGCTCCCAGCTTGCTGTCTCATCCAAAGCCAGAGGGGCAGGGAAGGCAGAAGCGATGGGGATTCCTTCCTCACTCATGTGCTTGTGACCATGGTGGATGATACATCGGCATTAAGCCCAGGACCACCCTGCGGAGCAGGTCAGGCTCCCTCGGGCTGGAGGGGATTCCAAGGCAGGACTGGTCCCTCAATACCTTCATCAAAGTCCAACTTCATAAAGGTCTCCCATTGATTTCACTGTGGGCAGAAAACAGTCCAGTCCATATAGGTTGATCTTACTACTTTCACTTTGCCATTCAAAATAAAAATAAAATTAACTTGAGGATGTACTAATTCATACTGGCATGAATCAGGAGGGTCTCTACTAAGGTCAGAAAAATGCCCCAGTTTAGTTTGAAGCCAGTATCACCGACTTAGGAAAACTAAAGAGAGATAGTTAGAGCCTCACTCATCAACTCACACATCCAAAATAACATTATCATTGCCTCCCGCAAACACTTGATCAGGCCCCACAATGTGGAAGATTAAAAGCTGCCATACTACAGAACTTGCCATCCCCATACTCTGAGGCTGCTAAAATAGTACCAATTTTACTGTCATGTAAATGGCGAGCAAGAAATATTTTGCCAGCTCAAGAACTGCAGAGACTCTATACCTACTGGCAGCACAAAGTCCACACCTGCGTCGCCCCAGCAGCCGACTTCTGCAGGACACAGTCAGGTGTACCTGGCTGTAAAGCTGGCACAGCAGAGTGGACACAGGGCGCTTGTGCTCAACAATGTACATGCAGTTCCATGTAAGTCATGTATATTGCATTTCACTGATTTATTTTAGCAACCCAAGTTTCAACATACTGATGTTAATATTACAACAGAGAACAAGCATCTAGCACATCCCAAAATAGATGGATGAAGAAGAAAAAAATATTCACAGATTTCCTATGCAGAGTCCATCTTTTTCCCACTGATGTTGGTGAGAAAAGTCCACTAGAGTAAGGCCAAAGGGTGTCAATGCTGATAAACACGTTTTGGTTACAGCTAAATTTATTTTTAAACTTGAAGAAGGAAAACGTGTTCCTTGTGCAATTTCTCCCTGTCTATTTCTAAGGTAATATATATAAACCAAATTCCTGAAGTTACTCTGCTCCCCCGCGTATGAAGAGGATGGCATATTAGCGACAGAAGTATATCCCACTCTATGTGCAAGCATTTCAAAGCTAGCAATATTTGGATTCAAAGTTTTAGTTTAGTTCCTACAGTGGCAGCAGAACTGAGGAGCAAGACTGATCCAACATTTACAAATTTGAGTTTTCCTGAAGGTGTATTTAGGCACTGAGAGCTGATCCCACAAGAAAAACTGCAGCCTAGATTAGTCTACAGAAACACCCAGTGGACTACAAACACCCACCAATATCATGAAATCACTGGTTTATACCACACAGGTTCCACTTCAATATTCTGCAGGATAAGGCACCTGAAGAGACACCATCTGATTTAAAAAAAAAATAAAATAAAATAAATCTGAAGCCCACAGATTGCACTGACATGCAGAGCATGGGAGAAACGGGGGGTGACTGCAAGCCAGACCATTGCCCTGCATGAGCTGCTGCTGCAGGACAGCACGGAGCCTGCCTCAGTGGGGTTCAGAGCCTTTCACTGAAGACACCAGAACTGTCTGATGTTTCCTATGGAATGCTTCCTCCAGAGGAAAAATCGTACAGCTACAACACAATTAAAGGAAACTATCTGTCTTTGAACATAAAGATAAGTGTATATCTTTGGAATATTTGATTTGGTGGTTTAAGAAAGCCCTACTGGGGCTGCATGACAAAACTGCTATTATTGGTTTATCTTACTCAAACTATTGCTATGGAAAAAGTGAAGAGGAATAAATTTATACCTCACTTATACGTACTAAGTACTTTGATTTTAAATTTCATGAGGGCACTTACAATTATGAAATGGAGAGGATTCTTTCTCTACTTTCAACATTTCACAACAAAAAAGTGCAATAAAGTTGCGGTTGTTTACAAATAACAAAGTTATACTCCATTTCCCACATCATCATTGAAGCTGCTACAGAAATTTGTTACATACTGAAAATTCAATTTTAAGCAAAAGAAATATATGAACTATTTCTGGTATATTTTTTTCCTTTTGAAATATTTCATCATCTGTATCTAGAAATATTGAGCAAATGTTAAGTTGGTGGTTGCTTTGCACCAGATGCTGCTCTTTTAAAATGATTTATTATTTTAAGCACAACATAAAAACCTTACAAAACCCCACCAAATGTGGAAGGAAAACCAGTTCTCATTTTACAGTTTGCATTTTACAGAGACATTTGAAAGGGTCAAATTGTACAAGGGGCAAAACCTGCTCATTTTACTCCTAAAGATGTTATTATCATCTTCAGAAGAAATACATCCAAAAGTGACCAGACAAGCAAACGTTAATGAGAAGTAATTAATATTTTCCTTTTGCTTAAAAATTATTAATTTGTTCCTTGAAATCAGAGGCAAGACTTCCAGCTTCAGTGGGAATAGTTTCAAGCTACTGCACATAGTAACCCTGTCTGTGATAGCACTCACGTAGCGGGGCAAAGCCACAACAAAACTCCCTGCTGTGCCCCTTGGCTTGAGCTCTGCTCGCTGACCCATTTCTATCACAATGCTGTTGGATATGCCAATCCCCTGAGCACAACTGCACTGAACAAGCTGGCAAGCTGTACTGCTCACCTCATCTTCAAAACACAAAGCAGAGACTATCCCATAATAATGCCAAATGTCTACAACATTTCCAAAGTTTGTGGCTGACACAAGCCTGTGATATCAGGAGATGGTGAGAAGGTCATTTTGCATAACTCACATGTGGCAATCCTGGCGTCACCAACAGCAGGTGAACTGGTATCTGTACAGTCAGAGTGCAAATCTTTGACAACACAATCTGTATTCAGCCTGTGTGAGAGTGTGGGATGGAGATAATAGGCCCACATGCACACATCTCAGAGATCATCTCCTGAGGCATACTGGACTACCTCACTATGAGCTATTTATTAATGCTTCTTGGCTTGTCCCTCCTAAGCCTTTCACATCACTTGTTTTCCAGTAAAACTGTTGAACAGTCATGACTTTCTCTCCTTGATCTCTTCAGCACTCTGTCTTCTCAAAAGGTTTATTGCACAACTGGAAATGTCTTTAAGGGGAAACCAATGGCTCTGCTTTCAATATTTGAGATTTTTTGGCTAGCGAGGGAGAGAATGGTCCCTAGAGTCATACAGAAGAGCCTCATCTTGCACCCAGGTCCCACCAGAAATTAGGAATGTGTCCAGCATAAAGCCACCTGGACCAGCAGAAGGAACCCAGATATTTTTCTGTGGATCCAGAAATCTACGTTTCACATACACAGACACTTCCAAATAAAGACCTTAACACAGTAAGTTTAACAGTTAAAACTGATCTATCCTGTAACCGTAGGGTGATAGAAAACCTCAGGGTTTTCCCAATAATACAGCAAGCGTGACATTGAACTCGCATTTTCTTTCTAAAATATCAATAACTTTTATCTTCTACACGCATCTTAGCAGCAGCAAGCGTGCTATTTTATGTAAGGCTCAATGAATAACCTCACATTCATCAATAGGGAAGCAAACCTTGTATATGAAGTGTATCTTTCCACTATTGATAAAAAAAAAATTTAAAAACTCAGACAATAACCCACTTAATCAGAAGATTAAGGAGGTTGTTGTAATTGTGGTTGGGGTGTTGTTAGTTTTCGCTTGGAACCAGATTCATTCAGCAGTCTGTGTCTCAGCACAGTCACCTGGTGTTGCATGTCTATGGCTGTAAAAGGGATTCTCCCAAGCTCAAGGGATCAGATATGGAGATACTAGATAAAAGCCTGGAACTGTTGAAACCCTCTGAAATGCGGCCTTCCCTAACCCACCTGAACTTTAGCCATTTTTTGGTCCAACAGCATCATCTGCTGGAGAGGAAATAAATTGCATTTCTGAAATTTTCTCTTCATGAATTCAATGTTGTGTTTTCTCATCTTTCTACAATGGAAAATTTGTTGGTGGAGAAACAGCAGTGATTTTCAGTCATCACCCGGAGCCCATACACTAGGAACAGCAGGAAAAATATGTTGGAAAAGTCAAGCTCTTCCCTACCAAAAGCTTTCTACAGAAATAGAGAAAAATTGTAGGAATAGTATGAAGTTTTCTTATTACTGCACAATTTTTGGGGTACCACTCTATTTTTGTTTAAGCAAAAGAGAAAGACAAAAGGAGAGAGAAAATGGAAGGCCTCTGAAAGCACTGAATGGCCTTTGTTGCAAGCAATGGTCCTGGGGGAGACAGGGTGCTTACCAGAATGCAGGTGGGGCAGATGCACAGGAACAGGAAATGACAGTGGGACCATGGGCAGATGCACAGGAACAGAAAATGACAGTGGGACCATGATGTGATTCTCTGGTGGTCAAGTCCCTCAGTAGGGTGCAAATCATCTCGGTGTGCACCTAGGTAAACCCCACCTAACATGCAGGTATAGAAGAGGACAAGCTGAGAAGCAGCCTTACACATTTGGAAAGAACATTCGAAGTCACACAAGGAAAAGGTAAGCAAGCATAGAGGCAATGTACCTAAAGATCGTCTACCTTATTCTTTGGCCATACAACATTCCTTTCTTTCACATTTTTCCTGTACTCCTGAATCCTAAAACAAATACACTTGGCTGCCTTGTCTGAAAGACAAAGCCTGGAGCACTTGTATTTTACCTGTGGCTCAGGATTCATGATCTGTGAGGACAGAACGACCCTCATGGTTCACCGACAATCACTGTGTGCAGAACTCTGTGTCTGACTGTCAGGGCAGGCTGTTTTTTTTCAGTGACAATCACATTAGGGAATAAATGTCTTGTGAGACTCATTCATCCAACTCATGACCATTTTCTTACATGTTGTCCTGCTGGAAGTCAGAAGTTTCACCTGTCACCATGGGGCAGACTATTGCAATCCTGCCATTTGCAAGAGAGTCTTTAGTCATCTGTTTACAGCAGAGAGTCCGTGGGCCTGGACAGGTGAAGAAATACCTTTTTGTTACTAACAAAACCTCTACCGGGTCTTGTGCCACCTGCGGGTTTCCTGAGACTGGAGCTTAGACAACTCATGTGCTTGTGATACTATGATAACTACTTGCTACAGCTGAGGTAGAAACTACATTACTGCAACGTTAGCAATGTGTTCTCTTTTTCCAAACCACTGGAGGGCAGCATTTCTACGAAAAAGAGGAATCGGACACAATTTTTTTAGTGCGTACATACAACTTTCTCCCTAAACTTAAATCTAACTCTTCCTCAGTTCAGGTACAGAGTATCATTTCACACCAAGACAACTGAAATTAATAAGCTGAATTCCTACCTACTGTAAATTCATCAATCTTACTGGCAGATGACACAGTACTGGCTCCTTTACATGTTGGAATTATCGCACCAACTCCAAATTCATGGTTTGCAAAGATGCACTTCTACGTGAAAAGCCACAGGCTTTTGTTTCTATATGAGAAGGTAACGCTATGAGCTAGCTGCCTACAGGTGGTTAGGATGAAAATAATCTTAAAGCAAAGTGTTTATACAACAGCTTGTAGAGGAAGTCTTGTAAGGAGGAAGGCATGTAGTGTTCCCATACAATACCATAGAAATATGAATGTGTGCAGAGAGGAACTTGTCATGCTGGCCACTCGGTTCCCTTTGGAAAGGAAGCAGCGTGGTATATGCTGCGCACACGTGCTTTATGCTCTTGAAGGCTGTCCTCTACAGAACCAGATGCTTGAAGCAGCTTGCAGTTTAAAGCCAGCTGCAGAAAATGCAGTCCCAAACATGCTTTTCAAAAGCTTCACAAATGCCAATCACCCTAAATGATATGAAAAAGCAACAAAGTAATGTGCCTAATTAACAAAGCTTGAGGTGGAGCCAGCCATTTGGTTTGAAGTATTTCCAAGAGACGTTAAATCCAATGACCAGGGCAACTCTGGAAGAAATAAATTAACATGCTGGGTTAATATTTCAAGCTCTGTGGGAGTAAACAGCGTGTGTGGTGAGGGGAAGCAAAGGCAAAAATATCACAGGGTGCTAGTTTGTTTGTTTGTTTGCCAAGGACACATTAGCTTTTACCATTTTTTATTCTTCATGGTATGCTAGGGAATATGCAAGAAGACATAAAAGGATCAGCATAATGTCACTGGATTTCCTAAAATTATCTCTTCCCCACCTGCTAAATCCCAGATCCAGGTTGAGAGAAACCACCATTTTGAGTAAATGAATTATGGGATAAGATACATTCAGGAAAAAGACATTAGGAGTGTTCTTTTATCTTTAGTACTATCAGCAACCACAGCTTAAAGACTTCTCTCACCATAGGACTTCTCCAAGAAGTAAGCTCTAGCATCTTCTTCAGAGAATGCCCTGTACTTATCTTTTGTTCCACAATAGTTTTTTTCTGGTCCTCATAGCTAAGAACTGACTGATCGCTGTCTGGTTCTAAATCTTAGATACTTGTCATTGGGTAAGCTCAGGACACCACAAACTCCCAAGTTCCAGCAGGTACTGTGGCTTGAATCCTTTCCAGTACCCATCTGTTGGCAGCTGTTTCCGTCTGCTCCTTCTTGAGCAGTGCTGCTCAGTCCCCAGGGACGAGTAGGAAGATTGCCATGCACTGAGCTTGCTTGTTGTGAGCTGGCTGCTCATGTATTACCTGAATCTGTCATTTTGCCTCATCTGCTCTCTGGCCTTTTTTTGATATAAGAATTCTGAGTTCTGCTGTAAATCAAAGGAAAAAAAAAACAAATGCTATTCCTCAGATGTGGATAATGAAACATTATTCCTTCTTTTAAGTACAAATAATTACTATTAAAAAGAAATACAGAAAAGATTGATCAGGTCACCTAATCTTCACAGCTGCTAGTGATTCCTGCATGCATATTTTGTAGCCGAAGTAACATACCTTCGCCATGCCTTCGCTTTGTGGTGAGTGAAGGCATATGCCCTTCAAGCACTCCATGACCACGAGCATTACCTGTGGCCTTTTTTGTTTGTTTTTTGTGGTAAACCACACAGTTAAGAAAAACAAAGCAAAACAAAACATCTATTTGCACGTCTTCTATTTTAGACCCAAGTGGGTATGTTTCCAGACTTGCAGCTGAACCTTTAGGAACTCTGGTTGGCTGACCAAATGTCTACGCACATGAGGCTCTCTGATTAATTTGTCCCATTGCTATTTATTCTATTCATTTACTTGTTAACTTGCTATCTAAAGACTAACATTAATTGGCCAGAGTGAAATAAAATATTTTACTTTATCTTAACCAAGGCAATTAGGTTTATATTTCCAGCTCTGAAAGTTTTAATTCCTATTTTAATATATCACCTTTAGTCTGCTTCCTCATTATTCCCCAACCCCTTCTACTTCTGGACTATCTAGACGCAAGGAGTACAACTGCAGAACCTGGCAGAATCCACAGATGAATCAGACTGAATTAGTAAACAATGACTAAAAGTGCTTCTTAAGCTAAACCATTTAAATACAAACCTGCTGTGAATCCTGTATGTTAACAGGAATCCCAGCCACAATCTGGAGGGTCGGTACAACCCTTCTGCACTGAGATTCCTACAGAAGGCTTTCGCAGGTCCTGGAAGCTCTGGGTAGTGCATCTTCCCGTTCCCTGGAGTGCACAGACCATTCATTATAGTATAATGACCCAGAAAGGGACGGCTGAGGACAAGCTAACAGAGGTGTCATCCTTTCACTTGATCTAGCTCTCACACCTCATTTAACTGGAACAAAAGGCTGCTGTAATGCTGAGCCACAGGCCCAGGCACAAGCCAGGATCAGGAAATCTTCATTCCCAGCAGCTGGCTCAAGATTTGTGACAGAAGGTGGACCTTGCTTTCCATTCACTCACACTTACATTGACAAAAGAAATGCACCACAATTTATCCGTAGTGCCAGTTATTTAACTAGCATCACTGGAACTATTATACTTTATATCTCTTTGTCTACAGCATACGAAGAATTACTACAACAGGATTAAATATCATATTTCATGGGACTGGCTGCATAAATATTTACAAAGCCAGAGAACAGCAAAGACATCTCAGAGTTATTGATTCATGTCAAATATTGAGAAGCTGGGTTAATCAAGGGATTTAAGCAATGCTTAAATCAGCATTGTTGAGATTTATCTGAAATACTCTTAATTTCAACATCCAAAGTGTTGCAAACTGTCTATAACAATGAAAGATTTACTGGCCATTTTCCCATGTTTGTCTGAGAACATTTTGGTCACTATTGCAAACTCAGATGCATTAGATAGTCAGCTGACAGCCGAGCATATAAATTGTATAAAATGGAGCATTTTCTATACTCCTTGGTCAGAAACAGACCTCAATTTTTTTCTGGTTAAATAAAATGATATACTTGGGGCACTAAGAACTGCATGCCTTGTCCAAGAAAAGTTCTGTATTCTGGCTGTAGTACGTGTGAAATACCTGTTTCTGTCTGTTGCTATGTTCACGCACCTGCAAACCGGCTGAGATTTTAAAAATGTAGTGACAACACTGGCAGAGTTTTGTGTTCAGAAAAAGCTGACTAGGCCAGTCTCAGAAAGTCAAGGACCTTTTAGGACTCCCCCAAACATATAAACTAATAAAATAAAGCCAAATCACTAGTTACTTCTGAAACTCTAGTTACAGTACATGGTAGGTGTTAAATGGTTCAGATCTACGTGCACTTGTTTACTCCTTTAGCAATGTAGATGTAGAGCCTTCAGGATGACTGCACTCAGCTCATAGTAACACATATTTAGCAGCTTCCATGAGCATGTTTCTGTTATGCGTTGACATGAGTCTTTCAATTGTAGAAATTGAATTTTCCTCGTCACCAGCTGCTTATTTTGCTGGATCACGCCTATATCAGCCCAAGGAAGACAAATCTGTTCCCTTCCTATACACATTGTAACAAAGTGGTGCATTAGCCAAGCCTTATGCCTCATTTTGGTTACTTAAAGTAGAATTTGATGTGATGTAGCCCCATGATTTTTTATTGAACAATTACTTCTCTTTTGGGGAATGCCTCATCAAAGACAAATCCTTACGCTTGGCTGAAGTATGTCTAGAAACTCATACTGTTTCAGGTCAATATATGTGCTCCAAGGGAAGCACAGTCCCTGACACAGTCCAGCTATGTTCTGTATTCAGGCAGGTGCTGGGTGTTCAGAAGTTGTTTCAGTGTTTGCTGCCTCTCTTGCCAGGAAGGAGCAATCTTCTCTCCCTACAGGAAAAAGAGTTTGGAAACCTTCCTAATCTCCTAGCAAGCAGCAGAACACTCCTTCCACCACCTTGCCTTGCTTTGTACACCATCACAGTCATCATATTTACTCAGTTTCATCTCCCATAAATATTCAGCAAAACAGAACGGATTCAGGTGGGAGTTCCTCTTAGTTACTGGAATGAGTACAGACTATTGAGGGTCTCTAACATATCACAATATTACTTCCCTTTTTTCCAGAGCAACTTCCATTTATCTCACAGTTTGATATACATTTGTGCAGAACTGATGTTTCTGCACCTGTGCTCTTTCTGAAGGATCCTAAGGGGCTTTGCAAAAGAAAACCAACCTTCACTCACAATCAAACATTAGACCAGTATGAATGGAGAATGAAATGCAGTGCAGCAGGCAGAGTATAGCAAATGTTTCTCAGCTCACAGCAAAGCCATGCAGCAGTTGAAGACGACAGACGAAAATGAAGTACGTGTTCAAGCAAACTTAGGTAATTAAGAAAAAATTATATCTAGACAGAAGTACAGAGACTAGACTAGCATGCAGTCATAATTTCTGCTGCTCTGGCTACTCTTATTAAAAGCAGCACCATTTCTTTGAATCAGGCTTTGGGCTACACAGCTGTTCAGACATGCTCTTTGACTCTCTTAGTCAACATAACATCAAGTGCCAACCAACTACTTTCTCCTTCATTCTCATTCTTCCCATGGAAGGCTTTCGTCCAACTATCAACAACCCAAAGGGGCAGATATAATCTTTCAGAAAAGTAATATCATCTGTGCAGCTGCATCTTGCTTTGTTTCTAAATGATTTTCAAGGACAAAGTGAGCACATTGCATGCTTAAGTGCATCACAGCTTTCCATTTGAAGACCTCAAACCAAATGATTTATAAGGATCAATATTAACAGATAGAGCAATTCACAGCATGATGTAATCTAAAATTGATAAAGAACTGCATTGAAATGCCATTGAGTTGTTGTGAATTTAACACAAGAGAACACAGACCAAATTATAGCATCCAAGCACTGAAAAAAAAAGAAAAAAAAAAGTACAGGCTGACTTTTCGTTTGAGATTGTAACTTTTACAAATAAATTTCTCAGCTTCCTCCAGTTTTAAAACAACCTGAATGTGTTCTCCAGTTGTATTCATAGTTGCACACAAAGTAACAGATTCTCTGAAAATCTCTTTTCCTTCTTTATATTGTTGCATGTTATAATTGTTCAAGATTTTGATAACAACCCTTTTCTTTGAATATAAACTGGCTGATGAACTCAGACTTAAATTTCAGAAGTGAGTGCTTTGTTAGCTGTCATAATCACTGGCATCCTCACTAGGAACCTCAGAGAATGAAGAAGCTAAAGTGTTCAAAATGAGATACTCCTGTACTAGTAAAGCACCAAAGCATAAGGCAAAGCTTCCCTATGTGCTTTCTCTGTGATTCTGATCTATCATCTTCCATAAGTGATAATGTCCTTATACAAAAATGAGAAATTAAAAAAAAGGTTAAAATTTCACTCCAAAGTTATGAGTTACTAAGTTTAGGAATATTAGGGAATATCTGCTCAGTCATTTTGCACATTGAGAAGAAAGCTCCTTTGAAGTTAGATGTCACTGCAGTTCTCAGCTAAACCAGTAGGTAGGGAGCAGTGGGATTAAGAAATGAATAGCATGTGAACCCACAAGCTATTTTTTTCTTTGTAGACAGAATTTAGACTTCTGTCTGAAAGACAATCTACCTTTCATTGTCTATTATTACCCTGGGGATGCTGAAGCATACGGCAACAAATGTGATCCCAGGACACCAGATACAGAGGTGAAAGAAGGTGACACTCTTCCTGTGTCATCAGAATACAGGAGACAGTGGGGTGACCTAATACAAGTGATGCAGTCAGTAAGAGGACTCATTCTCTTTTTCTGTTCCACAGTAGTTTAAAAACTAAAATAGACCTACTATGTCTTAAAGCTGTTTTTCCACTATCACCATTAAAAAGGTTGATTTGGAAGAACAGCTAAGGTTCTAAGCAGACCCAACGACTTTAGCAGGACAGCTCAAAGTGCGTATATACTCTCTTGCGTAGAAGCTGTGCAACCTTGCCTCTCAGAAGGCTCCCACATGGGAGGCCTTGAGAAAGGCTTTTCTAAGCTCCACAGATTATTTTCCCCACTTCTACCAGATTTTGGTCAGCCCCAGCTCAAGGTAGATGATCATCAAAACCTCTGAACAGTTGTAAGAATCAGCTCAGAAAACAAAATGTAATTCCAAGGCTAATGTCTTTAAATGCATTTTAAGAATTTCTGATAATATTACCTGCTGTAGCTGTACAAGAATTCTTTTTCAAACAGACTGTGAACTATTTAAACAACCTACCAACCTCACACCTCCCACAGAGGTCTCTCAGCACTATTAAAGTTAGCTTTATTCTTTATAGTGAGTAAAACTTAGTAAGGTTATTTACTAATTTAACTTAAATTGTCAAGAGAGATCACAGGAAAACTAGAAAATTCCCAGATTTATAGATACACCTTCACATTAAGTCCTCCCTACCTAACTCCTCTTTCCAGTGTAGAGATGACACCCATCAGGGAAGCACTGAGAGAACTGATCTCAGTTCACCAACAAGGGACTGAAACTTTCTCTCATGCATTCATTTCATTCTTTCCTTAAATCCACTAATTCATTGGTGCTATTCGAGCGACCAAATGTGTGATCCTGCTCCTGCAAATGACTGTACTGTCTCTAAGGCAAGTCTAAAGGCACCAAAGAGACACACAGCAATTCTAAAACTGAGAAGACTGAAGGTGGGTATTTCTGAGTGTAGCAAAGTCATTTGTATGTTGATCTCACGCACACGGGGGATTATAGAATCTCGTTATAGCCTGGGAAGTCTTTCCAGAGTGAGGAAAGCACCACAGCACCTGAAGATGGAGGCTTTAATTTGAGATATCAAGTCTGCATAAGCAGTCATCCTGCAGACAGAAAGAATCTTTAAAGATGTCAAATAAAATCCAGATTAAAAAGTAGTTATAATGTTGTTATTTTTTTCATCGGGACTAGGGGGGTAGAAGTACCACTATATGATTTGGTGTTAACCAAACTTCCATGGATTTTTTTTGTTCACAAATTAGATCTTTGAAAGCAATTTGGTTTATCTATCATAGTCCAAACATTACCAATTATGGGAAAATATCTTTTAAAATTAAACCAGAATTTTACATCACTATATGGCAGGCTTAAAGCAAAACTCTGCTCATACACAGCACCTGCTGGACAGACTTAAAACGTTCATTTTGTGTAAATCAGCTGCTATCTATGTGGTGATCAACTATCACTGAGTAAACAAATGCAAACCATGCTATAAAAGTCTCTGTGCCATAGTATGTAGTTATTCCATGCTATGATCCTTGTTTAAGAAAGACTATATTTTCTAATACTTTCCCTCTCAAACTTCAATATAAATTTCAAAAGCGATGTTATCTTTCATTTTCCACATGAAAATAATGTATAAATTTCATGCTCCAATTCCTATTTTTAAGAGAGCTTCCCATTTCAGCAGCTTTCTTGCTCCAGATCTCACAGCTCCCTCTTGCCCATCAATCTCTGATTTGGGGCCCTCTCACATCTTTTGAAATATTCAACTCTTCTGTGTCTACCAAGGCTCCTTTATCAGTTACAGCCTTAGTATCTTCAAAGAAACCTCACACGTCACGCAAGCATGGCCTCATGACCTGAGTCCATGAAAACTATCTTTAAACAAGCTTTCTGGCTTTCAACATGTACTTTCAGATGGCTTCTAAGGTCCCATACCACCCTCCTGCAGACACACGGATAATAAAGGAAACTGAAGTGACAGAAGTTGCAAGATATCCCTGTCATCCCCACCTTAGATCTCAACACTGAAATTCCTAAAGAGGAATCACTGCTGTGGGGTGGGGTAACATGGAAGACAGGAGCTAATGACCTGAGAAGGAGCCTCTACAGCCGTCGATGTGACCAGAAGGACTCACTGGCCTAGGATTCACAGGTCCTTACACGTCCTTCCTGGGTCACCTGTCTTCCTCAGCCTTTGTAACTCTCAAAACCTACCCTACGGTGCTTTCCTATTGATCTCCAGATTGATTATTATCAGAAGTAGTTACTATGACTACAAAATAATTGTCTGCTGTATTATTTCTGTCACTGAGTCATCATCCTCTTTTCCTTTCTTAACACCAGGCTTAGGGTCACAGACCTGCCCCCTTCTCTCTCTATGGCCTCTGTCTAGCAGTCCCCAAAGAATTTTAGATAGCATTTCCATGCCTGTGATTCTCAGATTTCTCCCTCTGTCATCAACCTTTCTGCCTCAGTTCCACCCCAATGCTCAAGTGGCTGCCTGTCAGCTCTTCCTGGAGAGATGTCATCAGTTTATGCCAGCTGGAGTGCAGGCTTGCCTTGGTTTAGCCTCACTTTCCCTTTTCTCATTCACCGCTGACAAGAGTAATGTACTCCCCATTTCCATTATCTTCCCTCCCTTGTCCTACAAGTCACACACAAATAGCACAGCTCCTTCTACAACACCAGCTTCAAGACCACTACATTATCATTCTCACTGACAAATCTGCTGTTTAGGTCTCTTTGGCAGATCCCACCACAACTACTGCAAAGTTCCTTTTCTCTTCATCCCAAACATGCAATGCTTCTTTGCAAACCAAGGAAGCTGTGATGGTCAAACACCTCCTCTCACAAACCTGCTCCTTGGCTGCCCTCCACTGGTTCTTCACCTGCTGTTCCAGCACATCCAAATCTCTGTCCTCCTTCAAGGCTCAACCGAACTGCATACTCCCATTCTACTCTCTTCTGCTGAGCACCATGTTGTCCCTACCACTTCTGCACTCCAGCAGCATTCCTCAACCATATACACTGCAATCCTATGTTTCTCCACCTCATCCATTCATCATGACATGACCTCCCATGATTCATCCCCAGTGGCTCAGCTTTCTGGGCTCTCATAAGCACACTCCTTCCAAGATGCTGGGGGATAATAAATGAAAATAGAGAACACATTTACATACATACCTCTGTTACCTCCCTTCCATGCAGCAATCTCCCTGATGTTCTTTAAGCTCATCACAGAGTAGGAACTGTGTTTTTTGTAGATGTGAAACTTCCCTTGTCATTCTTTGTGAATAAATGAGAGGAAAAAAGAATAAACAACGTGAACCCAAATCGTAGTCTCCTACTAACTCAGACGTTAGAGAAGAAACAAGTGAACAGTGGGGAAAACAGAAGATGGAAATGGAGCAGACACGTGGGACCGTGTCAAGGTGTGATGCAGTAGTAAACACAAACCCTGGGGTTTGCTGCTGAGAAATTTATGCCTGGGGAGAGCTTGAACTTTGCCCTGCAGTGAGTCCAGTCCACGAAGGACGAGAACAGCCATGACTGACTCCAACAGTGTCACTCAGATACGGCACACACCAGAAGCAGCCTATCTTTTAGTAGTGTAGGATGAAACTATGCAATCATATAGCAAGCACAGTAGGAAGGG